>JAXGGA010008601.1:0-55914 GCA_038373865.1 Uloborus plumipes | reverse complement strand
AGGCTTGGTTTTAGATGAAGCTTCAGTCCGCTTTCCAAGTCACACGCAAGCTGTGGGAAGAACAATTAAAGTAGTGACAAAAGCGGCAATGCACGTATGTGGCCATGAGGACAGAGATACCTTCATCAGAGCAAAGATACAATCCAGGATAAAAATGTCAACGTTTAATTCAAAGAAGGACTTTGTTGCATGAAGAGTGCAAAACAACGTGAATATAATATTTTTTAGGTGGAGGGCTGGTAGAACTCGTGCAGCAACCTCCTCGCATTGAGTTCTGAATTATTTTGCACGATATTTGGATGCGCAGTAAGCTGAGAACTGTGAAGCACTTTCAGTTAACACATTTTTTTTATTCATTAGTAATAAATAACTAATTTGTAACTTTAACGAATTTTAAAAATAAAAATGCAGATTATTTGATAAACTACTTCTTATTTCAGACTCCTAAATTATCTCTTAACACTTGGAAGGAATTTTTATGAAGCTTAAAAATTAATAAATAAATTGGATCAGTAAAAAAAAAAATCCGAATTTTCCCCGTATTTGTGACAAATGAAATATATATCATTTACAATTCAATTTTAATGTTGATTTAATGATAATAGTGAGCCTTTTTTGCTCTCCCCATTACCAAAAATATTTTTTTTTAAAAATTTCACAAATTTTGCTGTAATATCCAATTTTAGCAATTTTTCTGAAACCCCCAAGCGTTAATGGCTGATCAAGAAATGGAGCAAAATAATTCAAATTTTTTATGTGAACTTAGTGCCCCTAATAGTACCTTTTAAGTTACACCTATCACTGAAAATCATCAAAAATTAGCATTTTTCGAAATTTCAAGGCGATTGCGGTAGATCAAGAAATTGTGCAAAAAAATTCAAATTTTTTGTGAGTGCTTTGTGCCCCCAATGGCATCTTTCCCGCATACCTCCTCATCGGAAAAAAAATGAAAGTCATTTTCGGCCCACCCTATTGCACAGCTGGGTTTCGTACTGCCTCTAGACCAGTTCTCTTCAACCCTATTTACCCTATGGCACACTTGCGAGTTTGCTCGATCTAGTAAAACTCCTTCCTATGTAGGTAGAACAAACAATATAGCTAACAAAGAGCATTTAACATTATTTATGAGCAAGAATCAGAGAAACTGTCACGCCTAGCATTATGAGATCATTCATGACCGCTCAGATTTTTTCCAAAAAATTAGCAAATGTTTATTATCTTATTGAAAGACCAAATCCAGAATGTTTTGTTCTAAAGTTGAGTTGTTTAGTTTTTATGAACCCCTAAAGGTGAAGGTGCGGCATCAAAAATTAAGCGGATTTTCAAGACATGGAAATTGCTGTGAGCCAAAACTCTTACCAGGAATTGTTGAACTCCAACTTTCTTTTTATATATGGAATATAGAAGGTTGAAACTTTACAAAATGAATGTTAAATTTGTGGTAAGTTGTTGCCGTAAGGTCAGTAAAGGCCCTCAAAACAAGGCACTTTTGACGTTTCTTAGCATTTTTGAGGTCTGAAAACAGCTTGTACATTTCTGTTGCGACGGCAAAAGTAGTGTCGTTTGTATAAATAACCGAGGAAAGTTCAACGTGCTTTTAGTTTCGGAAGGCCGAAATATGAAAAGTGTCCTACTAAACCGATATTCAAACGGTCATTACTGCCCCTGCCAACAACATATTGAAATATTTTTTTGCCAATGTCATACTCCATTCTTTGTCTTAACAGAACAGTTGAGTCCTTTGAGGCGAAATGTAAAATTTTTTTTTACAAAAAATGTATTTTTTCCTACGCATTTTTTGTAAAAAAATTTTAAGCAATTAAATGAAAATTTGCTTTATTTTTTTGTTCTGATCATTATTTTAAAATTTTTTAAAGCAAAATTAACTGTTCTTTTATGAGTATAAGTTAAACACTGAATGGATCGTTTTATTTTATTTTTGCTTTAATTGTGTAAACAGATATTTCTAATGTGTTCATCATAGACCTTTAAAATGCAGTTGTAAAAATTTTTACCCTAATAAATTCTCTTTTTATGCCGTTTTTATGCTTTTGATGCCGTCATTTTGAAAATTGCAATCTCTTTGCATCCACTACCGAAATCGGATTTTTCGCATTTTTGATGTTTACTACGTTTTTTTAAAAGGAAAATAAATGGAATTTATTTTTATTTGTTATCAAATTCAAGAATTTTAAGCTAAATCCCATGTTTTTTAAGAATGGCTTCTATCAGAAAGTGAAATACTGAAGCGATCGATTTTTTTTTTTTTTTTTTGTTTCAAATGAAGGGGCAAGTGGATAAAGGTGGTATGTGACATTTGAATTTCAACAACAACACAAAAAATTTACACAAAATCAACTTAGTTTGTGCTCAATTGTGTATTCACATGACTATTGGAGGGGTAAGTGAATAAAGGTGATATGTGACATTTTTTTTAATTTCTAGAAAAAGCTTTCAAAAAAAATTTATTAGTTACCTTATCAGCTTCGTCCATGGTAAAAAGTAAGTTTTTCCAAAATTTTCACATATCACCTTTATCAACTTGTCCCTTCAATTGTTATAAGATTTTAAACATCTTCAGTTTATATTTAGTATAATTTAACATACTCTAGATTGGAAAAAGAGATTGATACATCGGGGAGGCCACAAAAACTCTCACCTAAAAATTCAATGGTGCCAAATACCTTACTGTATGTGTAAATATGATTTTTTTTTTTTTTTTTTTCAAAATTGATTGTGGATAATAATAATAGTTAGTATTTTTTTTAATCCTCCACATATGTAAGTATGTGTAACACTGTTAAATGCCTGTTATCTTGTTATTTTGAAGGTAAGAAATAAATAATAATAATCAGGGTCGTTTGGTTTAAACCACTTTGGTTTAAACCAGTCGGTTTTTTTCAAAAAACCATGCGGTTTTTTTTTAAATTGTTTTTTTATTAAATGATAAAAAAAGAAGGAAAAAAATTTCTTCAAATGTTTACATTTATTTTATGCACATACTAGCCGGGTACCCGGCCCTGCCCGGGTTTCGGCCGAGTATGGTGTTTTAGTGACACTCGTTCATGAATTTTTCAACATTAAAGTGCATATCTATATCTATACACACAATCAGTGGCGGCTCGTGCCTTAATTTAGTGGGTGGGCCCGCAATTATATGTTCCCCCAGTAATGCTTACAAAAAAAATGAAGGAAACAACTATTAAACTAATGCTGAGCGACATAAAATAATATTTAATTCTATTAATACAAATTTGCATTGCAAAATTATCTCATTTGATTTGATACATAGGTTTTATATTTTAAATGTTATACCAGCCTTAAGCGATCAATGTAATGATAATAACAATATTTTTCACAGACGACATACTTCCTATACATCACTAATGTTTCGCAAAGCTAGCTCTCAGAATTTTGCCATTTTCGGACAGTGAAAATATTCATCACATTAAAAGTGTTACGCCACAAGTCGGTGCCATTACTCAAACATTACGGGACTGCACTCCAAAAGAAAACGAACATTTCTGCCTAAAACACACCCTCTCACCCCCTAAAAATGTCGACAACCTGCACCATGTGTTTTTGAAAGCCTCTATCATCAAATTAAGGAACTCATAAGGTAAATGACTCGATATATGTATGCTTACATTTTTTTCAAAATTTGGATACAAATGTTGTAATTTCAGTTCATGAAAAAACAAATCCTAACGGTGTTTCAACTTAAAAATGTTACTTTTATAGCCATGATATTTACATTAACTTTCAATTTTAATGTATGTGTATGCTTTTAAATAAATTGGAATACACTGGCTTGAACAGTTATGGTTCCACTCACTTACCAATGTATGATCGTATACTCAAACTAGTGATGAGCTGAATCGAATTATTTTCAGGAAATACAAAACATGTACAAAACAATATTAAAACACTTATTTTTCTTACAATATAATCTGGATCTTGACTTACCGATTCGAATAACATTAAAATTAAAACACGGATAACTGACTAATTTGATTATGTTTGTCAGAAATATTTCACTAACTGATAATTAATTTCTTTTCGGATACGTGATTTGACTGATAGTCATGGTAACATGCTATATGTTAGAAATAAAAAATCTTGTAGAACGCCTAGTTTTTCAGAACCATTAGGTATCGTTATTAAACTTTGATAGAAATTTTTAATTTAACTACATTGCTTTTAAACAGTATTTACTATTTCATATATTGTAAAACTTCAGAAAAATATACTGCAAAATATAGTTGTTAAATGTTGCGAAATTTTATATCCACGTGTTTCCTCTATGAATTATGAAGCAATTTGTAAAATAATAATAATTTAAAGAATAAGTGTATTATTCATTTATACATTTTTAAGCTGAATATAGTTTTTATATACAGTAGACGTTGATCCACTCAATATTTTTATGAACGTTCAATTTCAACGTTTTATTTTTTCTGGTTACTGCTTTAAATGAATTTGTAGTAGAAGGTTAATGTTACGTGTCATAAGGTTTAAGAAAAGTTGTAGAGTAGCAAAAGTTTTTATTCAACATCTAAGTGTTTTTTCGGACATTAAAATCCCTATGAATGTGATAATATTAGTTGCAGGGATGATTATCAAAAAGAGGGGAGGGGAGAACTACTTCATCGATATTTTAAGGGGAGGGTGTTGGCCGCTCTTTGGACGACTTTGGTCCTGGATATAAATGTAATCATTGATTCGGTTAAATAAATTTAGCATTTAGAGCTTAAGAATACTTATTAATTCTCCAAGCATTTATAATGTCACACCCGGAAGGATGACAAAGTTTCTAGAGTTCATACAATACTTACAACACTATGAGATTAAATTCAAATTAATACCAAGAAAATGGCAAACGGTCTGCAAGTCAAAAATAAAGTCTTCACACAAAAATTTTGAGAATAAGAATCTCTGCTCCCAAACGCAAATTAACTAATAAAATATACATGCACTGTATTACAAATAGGTGAGGGGGCGGTAATGGAATTAGCAATCTCTATGCCTGTTAGTAATAGGTGTTGAAAGTAAAAAAGAAGACAAAAAAAAAAAAAGAGGACTTGTTATTAAAATCATTCAAAAAAAAAAAAAAAGAAAGAAAGGAAAAGAGAAACACGAAGAGTGAAACACGAAATGAGAAGAGGCGAGTTTTCTCCCTAACGCAAGGACCTCACATTCTGCTCCTGTACGCAGTGAGGAGACACTTCCCTCTCCACCGCTTTGGTTAGGGACAAAGGGAAATCTCGGGCCAGGGAAGATGGGCCCACAGGTCGAATGTTACAATGGGGTGTCATCAGAGAACCGCTCTTTTAATCCAGCCACTGCGATTGGCTAAAAGCGGAGTTGGCCGCGGGCCTACTGAGAGCGGCCCTCAAGCTCGTTCTAAAAGCCGTGCGAAGCGCTAAAATTGATGGAGTTAGAAATCTTTCTTGTGCTGTGTTAGCGATGTGCGGGGGGGGGGGGGTGACTGTAGGTTTAAAATATGTTTTGTGCACTATATTTTTTGTTTTTTTTTTGTTTTTTGAACAGAAATACAAAACGATATGTTTTAATTATGTATTAGTTTTTCTTCCAATTTTTCTGGGTGGGCCCGGCCCACCCGGCCCATAGTGAGGAGCCGCCCCTGCACACAATGGCTACTTCTGCAAACAATGGCAATTTTTTCTGACTGGACAAACTAAAAAACTGTATTACACACCTTAAATACAAATGCAAGGTACAAAAAATGTTTAGGTAAATCAGAAATGTTATAAGCTTGGTACAGGGTGCGGCGGAGAAACTTGCAGACTTGAAAAGTGAACTAAGGGAAAAGTACATCATGTATCAATTTACTACTTTTTATAAGATATGGTACCCATTCTGAATTTTTATATTACCGTATATACTCGCGTATAAGTCGAGAAATTTAGTCCGAAAACTGAAGTTGAAAGTTGGGGGGTCGACTTATACGCGGGGCAGAATTTCCAAAAATTTTTCCCGAACAACAACGAGAAGATTTTTCCGATTCAGCGTCCAACTATTTTAAACAAACACTAAAGAAGTAAATACTCATACATTCTACCGTATTTTTGCATGGTTTGATTATGAAATAAAGAATAAATAATTACAATCAACAAACGACAGCGTAAGAAGTGCGGAAATTGCAGTATTGGCGAATTTTCCGATTGATGGTGTTTATCTTTTTGAAACAGAATGTAATATGGCTACATCGCAAAATTTCACTAATAATGCAAAATAAAAGCAACAGATAGCAAGAATTGTAACCTCAAAATCGAACCCTTACAAAAACCGCGATTGTAAAATCGAACCCTTTACAAAAACCACGATCGCAAAAATAAAACCCTTTTTGTGAAAAAGAATAACAATCGTGCTATTTTCAACATAAGAATGCTCACTGTATTTCATTTTCCTTCTTTTTAAAACGTTTATGCAAAAATCGCGGTAAAACGTTCCCAGATCGGTCCCGACTTACAAAAATCGCGATCGCAAAAATAAACCCTTTTTGTGAAAAAGAATAACAATCGTGCTGTTTTCAACCCAAGAATGTTCAGTGCATTTCATTTTTATTCTTTTCAAAACATTTATGTTCAAAAATCGCGGCAAAACGTTCCCGATCGTTTCAGAAAGTGCGGTCTCGACTTATACGCGGGTTTGCGATTTTTTCCCGATTTTCCTTCAAAAAGTAGGGGGGGGTCGACTTATACGCGAGATCGACCTATACGCGAGTATATACGGTAGTTAGATTTAAAAACTACATCGGGAAGAATGACGGCCCCTGTTAATGATGCACTTATGTACCCTAGGTTTGTTGCACTCTTTCGAGCATATCGACTGATGGGATGTTAGTGATAGCAAGCCGGATGTTGTTCTTCAGGCGTTGCAGGGTCCGGGGCTTGTTGTTGTAAACGATCGATTTGAGATACCCCCATAAAAAATAGTCACAGAGTGTGAAATCGGTAGAGCGGGCCGGCCACTGTACGTCACCTTTCAAGGAGACGTTATCACTCAACTGGTGAGCCACAGCAAGTTTGTAGGGATGAAACTGGAGTTCGTTGTGAAGAATTCGTCTCAGTGTCTAATCAAAAATAACCAAAGCAGCAGCGTGTTTACGCGCCGAACGCCTGGGAGAGCGCAAAAACGACTCCCTCACTTTTTCGACGTTTTCTGGGGTTCTGAAAATCCGTTGACCTCCTGGGCCTCTGTTTGCCACACTCTCACTTTCCCTGAATGTTTTCATCCACAAAACAGTCGATTCCTAGCCAGGAATGGGAACAACGGGCTGAATTTTGAACCGAGTTCGGAAGGCACGTTGAGTGGGGACCACCGAAAGATTATTTGAAAAGTAAGATTCGGCAGCGAACGCTCGTTGCTCCTTTGTCCAACGCATGGCGCCAACTAAACTATGAGACAACAAAACTTCAGGAACCTCTCTTTAAAATGAGACTCTTCCCACTCCTTTCTGACGACTCCTTGCTAATTAGCATCCAATTAAAATCAGCAAGTTTCTGTCACACCCTGTAAAATCAATCGCACTGGAGTCAAATATTTCCAACACTACACGTAAAATAACTCCCATCATTAGTTTATATCCTTGCGACTACATTGGTGAAAACATCGTATATACCTAACTTAGAAATTTTTTGACTATAAACATTTTCTGTTCTCTAACTGTTGCCAAAATCAATTATCTTTTTATTTAGTCTCGTTAGGGATTATTGGCACAGATGAATCTAAAAATCGTAAGAAAGCAATAAATTTCATACTTACTCCAGAGAAGCCTTGGTTCACATTTTCATTATGATCACCATTAATATTGTTGTTACCAGGCAACAAATTTTTGCAACAATGGACTGAAATATTAATCATTTAATGGGGAAACTATATGAAATTTACTATTTTCCATAATAACTTTTTTAAACTAAGCTTTTTAGAAATAAATTATAGCTTATCCTGCTCCCTGTTACACACGACCCTAGGTTCTGGTTCAAAATTAAGAACAGAGCGCTCTTCAGGGCCCTATCCCGGTTAAACCACGAAGCTGTGGTAGGTACGGGGGACCCTGGAGTGGGAAATGAAATGCTCCCTGTTACTGCAGCTATTTACGGTGAAAAAATGGTTAAAATTGGTCCAGTAGTTTTGAAGTTTACCCCGGACATACATATACAAAAGTAGTCTTTTATGTACCGTATTTTCGGGTAGATAAGCCGCGGCTTATACATATTTAAAACCTGAATTTTAACTCCTGCGGCTTATACGCCATGGCGGCTTATAGGATGTAAAAGTTTTTATTTTGTTTTTTTAAAGTACATGATATGTTTATTTATTACCTAAAACCAAGCAAATTAGAGTCCACAACCAAAGCCACAACTGCAATGCCCTTGAACAGTTCTATTTTAAAAGGGTGACAGCATTTCTGCTTATTCTGATGTTATTTATTTTCCTAGATCCCATAACAAAGGGGAATAAATTAAGAAAAAAAAATACCATCAACAATAACCAACATATCAAAAAAGGAATCCAAGGGAAAAACAAATAAAAATAAAAATCACCAGTGATAAGAAAGGGGAATAAATTAAGAAAAAAAAACATCAACAATAACTCCAAATAGAAAAACAAAAACAAAATTGCCTGCCCATTGCTAAGGGAATGGGAAGTAAGGTTGCCGTAGAAACTACCAGAGTAGGACAGGGTTACTATAAGTTGCAGTTATCGCCAAAATGTTGCAACGTTTTAATTATCTATGATATTAAAACATTGTTTTAAAATCAATGTTACAAATTCTTTGTCATTTTTTTTATCGATGTCAATACCAGTATACTGCATCATAGGTTCTTGCAGATTAAATTTTTAACTAAGTTTTATGCGGCTTATACGCCGGATGCGGCGTATCTGATGAAAAACATTTTTTTCTCCCGAATTTTGCGATGTGCAGCGCATACGGTGTTGCAGCTTATCTACCCGAAAATACGGTATATAGATTTAAAAATGTAAAATTTAGTTTATGCAAAGTTGTTATTCAAGAAGTTACTCCATATTAGTGGTGGAAAAGTCAGCAAACTCAAATAAATGAATTCAACGATAAAGTGTTCACTGAAATTAAGCAGCTGATCACAGCAAAAGCCTCATCTGCAAGTATTCAAAGAATATTTTCAACATTTGGATTCGTTCAATCAAAAATTAGGGTTGGAAAAAGCTTCAAAGCTAGTGTTTTTATTCAAGGCTCTTAATTGATTGAAATACGTGCATTTTTTTTAAAAATACAATTTAGGGAAAAACTTTCTCTTGGTTTAAATTTGATTATTAAAATTGATTGTTTAAGAAAGTTGAAGGTGCTACGAACTGGTTACAATTTTGGCGCCCAACATGGGGCATCTTCAAAGACTTTCTTGGAATTATCTGCGAACTTGGACTTTTCTTCCCGAGGACTTTTTGACTTCGGAATTTTATGATGATTACTCGAAAAATGGAGGAACAACTAGCATAACTTCAAGTCAAGAAGAAATTAAGAGCGATCTAACATCAATGAAAAGTTTGGTGGAAACTAAATTTAACAATATGGAAAATAAAGTGGAGGTTCTAGAAGAAAAAGTTGACAGCTTTGAGAATCAAATCACCAGAGTAGAAAACAATGTGGAAAAGAAAATTAAAGAACTTGAATCGAAATTATCAGCATCCTGCAACAACTCAAGTTACTTTGTAGCTGCAGCTGGAACTTCTCATCCATCCATTAAACTGGCCACATTTGAGAGGAAGACCTCGTGGAATATTTACAAGAAGCAGTCCCCCCCCCCCCCCCTCATCGTTGCAGAGGCAAACTCCTGGGACTCTTCCACGAAAGCCTGTCACCTTGCAGCCTCGCTGAGAGGGAATGCAACCGACATACTACATACCTTCCCAGAGGACAAGCACCTAGACTTCAAGACTTCAAAGTACCTAGACTTCAAAGCTTTATCATCGGCCTTGGAACTTCCCTTTGGCGTGGCATGCCAAAAAGAATCCAGCCAACTCCAGCTGAAATCCTGACTCCAGAGGGCTGGAGAGACTTTGAAAGTTATTGCAGCAGACGTTGAGAGGCTTTCCCATCTCACCTTCTCAGGGTTGCCACAGGCTACTTAAATGCTACTTTTTGCTGCTTTTTTTGGCTCTAGGCAACTTTGGAGACTTTTTTTGAGCACAAACAGGCTAAAAAGCAACTTATTTTCACTGGAGCTACTTTTTTGGAGACTTCTTTTTTTTCCAAAGCAAGTTTTATTCGAAAATCTTGATTTTTTTTTCGCCCTATTTGATTTTGTTTATTAATTTGAAACCCATTATTTTTTATTCTTATTTCTTTGTCACCTAAAAACGAACATTCCTTTGCCTTTTATTATGGACAGATCCACTGTTATTTTTTTTAATCAGGGAGGAGCTTAGATTTTTGAATAACCTCTTTGCTACTTTAGCTATTGAGTAAAAAGTGATTTGCTTAATAGCCATAGCTACTGAGGAAGGGAGGTGGATCTATTTATTTGCTATATATTGGGAAAAAATTGGCTCAAAGTTAATAGATTGAATTAACTGACTTATTTAAGTCTTCCTTTAACTGAATTTTAATAATAGCTGATTAAGTAAAAATTTATTTCTGTACCTCAGAACCAGACTAAAGTAAGTCCATTTTTGTAACTTTTCAGGAGAAGGAAAAATCGATTGTCGGATGCATGCAAAGGATGGGATTTGCGCTCTTTTAATGCTGCTAAATAATTGGAAGGAATTTGTTTTGTAGAATACCGTTCTCATGGGTCGATGCAGAATAAGATTCTACATACAAAACACTAATAAAGTGAAAATGGCCATTTTTGGACTTACGTCCTTCTGGTTCTGAGGTACAGATTTTTAGGAACTTACAGACATCAAGCACGAGCTTCGCCCCAAATTCTACTGTTAGAGATTTCAATAACTGTGCACATCTTGTAATTTCAATTATTTTAGAATTTGACAGCTATTTTAACATCAGCTAACTGAAGCATTTTATATCCATAGTTCTTTTTTTCAACCTTGAATTTTATTTTTTATCGATTGTAATTACTTTTTGGTGGGAAGTGTACTAAATATTTAGCAAATGAGCTTTTAATTGTTAAATTTTTTACTTGCAATAAGTATTTTTTCACTTAAAACCTTAATCAACTTCTTTTTTATTTTATTAATTTTTTAAGGGATAGTTTTTGCATAAGCTTCCATTTGAACAGTTCGAATGTGTGAAAGTTGAAATAACTCATTGATTAATATTTTTAGAATTAATGATTAAATAGAGGAAAATTATACTAAGTGATATAAATTAAACAAGGGTATAAAAGGTGTATTGTTTAAAGTTTTTCTTTATTTTAAATTTTAAAGAGCTCATTGATGTGCAATTTTCAAGTTTGTGTAATCCTTACCTTGCGAAAAATGAGAATAATTTTGCAATTTTTGTTAGTTTTTTTTTTTTTTTTTTGAGTATGTATCAAAGCTTCGTTAAAAGACAAGTACATAAAATTTATTCTCATTTTTACTGAAACTTTCATTTAAAAATTAAAAAAAAAAAACTCCGCAATTATTTTAAGCATGATTATTCACTTGCCACAAAAAGTACTGAATCGCTGATTTTGTTTCAATGTTGTCAAGTTTTGTAATATTAGCATCATATTTCTGATTTTTTGCAAGGAACAAAGTACTAGTTGACATTATAATTAAGAGCTCTATTTCTCCACTTCAGACTTCCATCACAAGTCCTCCCTCACACCATCTCATGTTGCAGAACCAATATGTGGAGTTAGGGCCGTATTGAAGTGGTTGGTTTTTAGGGTTTAAACCCCTTCCGAAATTTTCCAAAACTATGAAAAAAATGCTTTTTATAGTTTCTCACTGAGATAATTATTATTGCTGTTTTGTTTTAATTTTCTTATTTACTTTGAAACTGCAATTAAAAAATGAAATTATCATTATTGAATAATTGTACACATTAAGTGTTTTTTCCTGCAATAATTATTTTTATTGTAGTTATTGCAAACATAACTTAACAGTACACCTTTCCCTGCAAATTTTTAATACCACTAAAAGAACTCCAAAATTTTTGAAATTTGTAAGTACTAAACTCTATTTTTAACACATCTTATAAGTGTCCCCCGTGAAATAGACATTTTAAAAGTACTCCTTCGAATGTGCGTGTATGAGTAAGTTCAGATTTTTTTCTTCATTGAAAACATGAGTCTTTTTTTTTCCATTTTTCATGTCTCTTTTTTAATAAATTTTGGCAAAAGTTTTTTTTTTTTTTTTTTTGTAATTGCACATTCAGTTTAAATTCCTCAGCAAAACAGTTGAGGACTTGTTACAAATGTTAACATTTCAGCTGTACTGTTTATTTCTTAACTCATTTATCTGATCATGAACACTGTTTTTTTTTTTTTTTTTTTGAAACTTTTTCAATTTTGGGGACTATTTTTTTGGCAACTTTTTTAATTTTGGGACTACTTTTTTGCAACTTTTTTATTTGTTTTTGGCTACTTTTGCTACTTTTTTAATGAATTTTTCCTGTGGCAACCCTGCCTTCTCGAACTGTCCTTCGGATGTTCGCGATAGCCTGGCCCTGAACTACTTCATAGACGTTGTGCAAAGTCCAGAAATTCAAACGGCTCTCCGGATGGCGGACATCAAAGATCTTAAATCCGGTCTGGTCTACGCAATGAAGTTCGATGCTGCACAGCAAACATCCCCCAAGGATCGCCATTCAATCAGGGGCGTGGAAGTGAGTGCCCGGGATTCAAACTCAACTCGTCTCTCGGAAATTGAGCGACAAATCAAAGAGATCCTGAAGAAGATCACGGCTCGCAAAGACCAAAGTAGACAACCACTGAAGTGCTGGAAATGTGGCAGTGAGTACCACGTACAAAGGAACTGCGAAGCCCGCCAAGAAACAAGAAGGAAGAGCACCTCTCCCTCTTCAGCTCAAGAAAACTAAGCAATGGCAATCTCGCGGGGCGAAGGTCGCCAAATTGGAATGAGCCCCATCCCGAAGTTTTCCAGATTTCCTCAAGAAGTGGCGGCTGCAACAGACTCTTCATTTACGCATATGTGAATGGGTTTCCTTGCGAAATGATTGTGGACACAGGAGCCAACGTTACCATCATTAGGACTGATGTGGCTCGTCAATTTGGACTAAAGATCTTATGGACGCCGCCCTGCTTTACTCACCTTTTTTGTGACAGGTGACAAAATCGAGATTGAAGGAAAAGTGAACTTAGAAATAATGTTCGGGAGCGCTACTTACCATCACACGGCATTCGTCGCTGACATTACAGATCCCTTCATTCTCGGACTGGACTTTTTGAGAAAATTTGATTTTTCTGTCGACTTTAAAAATAATGAGCTGCACTCGATGAGGGAAAACATAGCAATTTTCAATGCTGAAAATAACTTAAAATCCACTCATCAAATAATAGCCCAAAGAGATTTATTGATTCCCTCTAGATCAGAAGTACTAATACCTGGCTCCATCAAGAAAAACAACTGCTTTAAATTCAGCCTCATTGAATATCCTAACCAGAATAATAGCCCAAAAGGAGTACTAGTGGCATCTATGCTTGTGAACCTTTCAAGGAATGCAGTTCCTGTGAGAGTCGCCAATGTAAGTGAAAGACCCAGGAATATTAAGAAAGGAGAAGTGTTGGCAACTTGTACTCTCGTAAACTACATCATCAGAAGAATTGATTCCTCCGAGACTGTGTCTTCTGAGTCCTTGACTTGGGAGTGCACCATTATCGAAGGATCAAAGATACGCTGCATAAAGATTGGTGGACAACTTCAACCAGGTGTTTTCATCTACATCAGAGGATGTTGGTTGCACGAATTTAACACAGCATAGGATCGACACTGGAGATCATCCCCCTATGAAGCAGCATCCAAGACGACTACCGTTCGCTAAGAAGGAAGAGGTTGATATCCTCTTGAAAGAGATGTAGGAGAATGACTTCATCGAACCCTCATCCAGTTCTTGGGCATCTCCTATCGTCTTGGTCCGAAAGAAAGACAGCTACACCAAATTTTGTGTTGATTACTGACGCCTGAATGACATCACCAAGAAGGACAGTTACCCTCTTCCACGGATTGATGACACTTTGGACACCCTTTCCGGACACAAGTGGTTTTCGACCCTGGATTTAAAGAGCGGCTACTGGCAGGTGGAGATACACCCCGACGATTGAGAGAAAACAGCGTTTACAACCGGACAAGGCTTGTGGCAGTTTAAAGTGATGCCCTTCGGCCTCTGCAATGCACCAGCCACATTCGAGCGTCTTATGGAATCAGTGTTACGAAGACTCTCTTATGAATCCTGTCTTGTCTACTTGGACGACATCATCATCATAGGACGCAGTTTTGAGAAACATTTGGCTAATCTTAGGAAGGTGCTGCAAAAGCTTAAGGAAGCCAACCTGAAGTTAAACCCATCCAAATGTAATTTGTTCCGCCATGAGGTGAACTACCTTGGTCACATTATCTCTTCCGAGGGTGTACGAACAGATCCAGATAAGGTATCTGCAGTCAAGAATTGGAGCCGCCCCGAAAATGTCCATCAGCTCCGAAGTTTCCTGGGGCTCTGCACGTACTACAGGAAATTTGAGAAGGGTTTTTCCAACATTGCACGACCTTTGCATAAGCTGACGGAGTGCAAACAAAAATTTGGATGGTCCAAAGAGTGCAAGGATGCATTTCTACAACTGAAGGAGGCTTTAACATCAACGCCTATTCTCTCTTATCCTCAGCTTGAAAAATCCTTCATACTTGACACTGATGCGAGCCACGAGAGCGTTGGAGCTGTTTTATCTCAAGAAATAGACGGTAACGAACATGTCATCGCCTACTGGAGCAAATGCTTATCCAAGTCGGAGCGAAATTATTGTGTCACGAGAAAGGAATTGCTCGCCATAGTTAAAGCTGTAGAACATTTCCATCATTACCTCTACGGCCGTAAATTCCTGCTCCGGACTGATCATGCCTCTTTAACTTGGCTTTTGAATTTCAACAATCCAGAGGGCCAGGTAGCCAGGTAGATACAGCGGCTCCAGGAATATGATATCGAAATTAAGCACCGAAAAGGTTTGTTATACGGTAATGCAGACGCATTATCAAGAAGACCTTGTTCTGGGGACTGTCATTATTGCTCCCGAATGGAGAAACAGTACGGGACGACAGTCCCTACTGCCTGTCAAGTTACTACTAAATCATCATCTTCAGATCCTGATCCATGGAGTGACGACCAAGTAAGAAAAGATCAGCTTGAAGACCCAGACCTAAAGCTTATCATGGAGTTAATGGTAAAGGACAGTCGGCAACCTAGTTGGCAAGACGTTTCTATCTACAGTCCTGCAAAGAAAAGATACTGGTCTTTATGGAAATCTCTCCAGTTGCGGAATGGCGTCCTGTACCGGGAATGGGAATCTGACGATGGTAAAGCATTCAAATGGCAGTTACTCCTTCCCAGATCAAGAATTCCAGACGTTCTAAAGGAATTGCACAGTAGTCTGACTGGAGGACATTTTGGTGTCTTGAAAACCTTCTGCAAGGTTTGAGAGCGCTTCTTCTGGAGCAAGGCGAAGGATGACGTGGATAAGTGGTGCCGAGTGGTCGGAAGTAGCGCGCTACAAGTAGCGAAACTACTGTAGTAGCTACATTTTTTAGTAGTTTGTAGTGTAGCGCACTACTTTTAAAAAAAAGCAGAGTAGTGAGTAGCGCTATACAAAAAAATAGTAGTTTGTAGCAATTTCTGGAAACTACTTTTAAATTAAAAAATAAATAAATAAATGAAAAAAATTTTTAAAAAAAAGAGAATGAAGGAGAAAAACAAGGCTTTTCTTGTGGCAAATATAAAATTGCAAAAAAAATCTAAAAAGGACAAATTTTAGCAAAAAAAAGGAACAAAAAGGAAAAGTAACAAATAAATTCAAAGACAATTCCTATTTCTATTCCATATTCGAATGAGGTAAATTTTCAATCTAAACCACTTTTCGAATTTTTTCGGTCGATCCTCAAACGGTGTATTCTTGTTATTTATTTATTTTTTAAAAAGTAGCGAAGTAGCAACTACATTTCAAAAGTAGTGTAGCTTGTTACATTAAAAAAAAGTAGTTGTAGCTGTAATTCACTACATTTATGAGAAAGTAGTTGTAGTTGTAGTTCGCTACGAAAAATATGTAGTTTTTCCAACCACTGGTGGTGCCATTCTTGTGACGCCTGGGCTGCCCGTAAAGGCAGGGTTGCAAAAAACCCGGGTTTTTTTCAAAAAACCCAACCCGGGCGGGTTTTATTGGGTTTTTAGGGTTTTTTAGATTTATTGTTTCTTTTGCTTGTTGAAAAAGGAAAAGGCAAAGGGGGGGGGAGGATTTTTTCTTTCTTGTTTAAAAAAGAATTAATTAAGAATGCTGCTTTTTATTTTCGTTTGCATTTAAATAATGTAAATAAATCATCATAAAAAAGACAAAGTAACAAATAACATTTGAAAATTACTTTAAAGGATTAGTTTACACTTTTTTATTATGCCATCACCAACCAAGTTTCATCATAGATAAATGTTAAAAAAAAATAATTAAATGTAACGATATTTAGTAATAATTTGCTCAATTTTCGTAGTTATTAGGATGAAGGTGTAACATTTTAAAATGTATTTGTAAAATTATCTTCTTTTCCCGTAATATTACTCGAGGCCATTGCCAACTGTAAACAAAACAATCGTTGACATCCGGCAGAAAAGAAATTGCCTTAGGGTTTTATATATACATTTCATGGGTAGACGTATAAGTTTCAATGTAGGGTAACTTTTTTAAAAACAATGGATAAATCTAATATAAAAAATGCTGAACATGAAATAAAACTCACTAATTTTAAAAAACCCAATAAAACCCGCTTTTGTGTGGGTTTTATTGGGTTTTTTAGAGTGGGTTTTACCCAAAAAAACCCGGGTGGGTTTTTTTGGGCAGGTGGGTTTTTTGCAACCCTGCGTAAAGGACTGAAGAGAAGAAGCCGCGGGAAGCTACATCTTTACAACGTAGGAGCTCCTTTCGAACGAATCGGGATCGACATTCTTGGTCCTCTACCGAAAACTACTGATGGGAACAAATACATCCTCGTTTCCATTGACTATTTCACCAAATGGCCCGAAGCATATTCCATTCCGGATCAAGAAGCTACCACTGTAGCAGAGACTCTAGTCCAGAATTGGATCTCGAGATATGGGACACCCTTGCAGATCCATTCCGATCAGGGGAGAAACTTCATCTCTGCTGTATTTAAGGGCCTATGTAAAATCCTCAAAATTGAGAAAACTCGAACGACGCCACTACACCCACAATCGGACGGCATGGTGGAGAGATTTAACAGGACAATTCTTAATAATCTCTCGCTTATGGTCTCCAA
Source organism: Uloborus plumipes (assembly GCA_038373865.1). Classification (NCBI taxonomy): domain Eukaryota; kingdom Metazoa; phylum Arthropoda; class Arachnida; order Araneae; family Uloboridae; genus Uloborus; species Uloborus plumipes. The sequence goes on along the minus strand of JAXGGA010008601.1, from coordinate 38,472 downwards.
AAATCAACAGGATTGGGACAAGAAACTTCCTCTGTTCCTGCTGGCCTACCGCAGTGCTGTCCACGAGACCACCGAATATTCCCCAACACAGATGCTCTTCGGCCGAGAGCTTCGGCTACCTTGTGATCTCGTCTTCGGTCTCCCTCCAGATGCGCCTTCATCGCCTGAGGAGTACGTCCAGGATCTCCAGGCCCGGTTGGAAGACGTTGATCACTTCGCACGGGAGCGAATCAACATCGGGACGGAGAAAATGAAGACCTGATATGACACAAGGTCCACTGGCCATGACTTTCAAGAAGGTGACAAGGTATGGCTATGGAATCCCATCCTGCTTAAAGGTCTATCACTCAAATTGCAGTCGCATTGGGATGGACCCTACATAGTCCTCCACCGGCTGAACGACGTCGTAGTGAGGATCCAGAAGTCATCACATTCAAAACCTAGAGTTGTACATTATGATAGGCTACCCCCATACTATGGCCATAGTTCGTAAAGTAAATCTAAAGCTACCATGGTAATTTGTTTGTAAATTTTATAAATAACTTTTGCCTTTACCGTATTTTCGGGTAGATAAGCCGCACCACCGTATACGCCGCAATTCGCAAAATTCGGGAGAAAAAAAATGCCTTTATCAGATACGCCGCATCGGCGTATAAGCCGCATAAAATTTTGTCAAAAATTCAATCTGCGAAAAATTACACCTACGCTGTATACTGATATTGACATCGTTCAAAAACAATGACAAAGAATTAGTAATTGATTTGAAAACTGTTTCGATATATTATAAATAAATAAAACGTTGCAACATTTTAGCAATAACTGCAACTTATAGTAACCCTGTTCTGCTCCAGATGATTTCTACTGCAAACCTACTTCTCATCCTCAGGGCAACGGCCCACGGGCCCGGCCCCGCAGGTGAGCGTTTGAGCGTTTTCCCGCGGGTGAGCGTTTTTTTTTAATTATTTGTTTTTCGTTTGGATTTGTTTTCCTTTATTAGACACGTTGGTTATGGTTGATGTTTTTTTTTCCTAAATTTATTCCACTTCCTTATCAGATCTAGGAGAATAAAATAACATCTGAATAAGCAGAAATGCTATCCCCCTTTTCAAAATAAATCTTTTCAAGGGCGTTGCAGTTCTGGTTTTCCATGTCAGACTCTAATTTGTTTTGTTTTTAAGCAATAACTAAACATAACATGAACTTTGAAAAAAAAAAAAAAACTTTTACATCGTATAAGCCGCCATGGCGTATAAGCCGCAGGAGTTAAAATTCAGCTTTTAAACAGGTATAAGCTTTTAAACACGTATAAGCGGAAGCCGCAGCTTATCTATGCGAAAATACGGTAATTGTTTGTAATATTACTTTATCAATGTTATTGTTTCTTTCATGTTATCAATGTTATTGTTTATCATGTTTATGATTGGTTATCATGTAATGTGTGCATTTGTAAATTTTCCCTTGCTTCCTTTCTGGGGATTGTACTGCCCGGGACGTGCAGTCCTTGGGAAGGGGGCAATGTTACAAATCTTATAAATAGTTGTTGTTTTTCCTGCCTTGCATCATTTTCACTAGTTTTGGTTTTATCTGGCGACATGTTGCAAAAGTATCTGAAGATATCACTTCTGCCATTTGTATACCTACCATGTAACATTTTGTAGTTTTTGCATCTACCCTAACTTTAATAAGCATGAAGACATTTTCGCTCGGAGTTGTAAGTAATATCAAGTAATATCGTGGGTTTTCCTTTAAATCACTAGAATTTTCTTGAATGGATTATTTAAGTTTGTGAATGAATTGAACACTACGGATTTTGCTCGAATGTTGTAGAAATTTACTTCCGAGTATAAATAGCTGTCCAACTGCCTTGAGTAGAGTTAGTTAGTTTTTCTGAGATCTGATTTCTGAGAGGCACGTTTTATTCGCTCGGGCGAATGTTTATTTTGCCTTTGTAATTTCTTAATTACTGTTCGCGTTAGATATGTGGTGCTGAATAACTGTTGAGAGTACAGTGTACTGTTTGCTACCTAATTGCTGGATGTTTAGCAATTGTTTCCTGCTCCTATTGTAAATAAGTGTACATACTTGTAAATAAATTTATAGTTACTTCCTCAAGATTGGAATGATTATTTAAGAAAGTTGAAGGTGCTACGGACTCGTTACACTACCAATATATTAATTGAGTTTATTTCAATTAATATTTTCCTATAAAAAGCTATTTTAATGATATAATTAAATTACAATGTTTTGTTCTTATCTCTTAAAATAGTCAAGAAATGTGGTTTTATGACTGTTGAAGATTGATTGATTATTAATTACACCAAACTTTTATTACTTTCTGAAAAAAAATTTTTTTTTTCCAAAATTATATCAAAACCAAATAAAAACCCAGTTTAAACCAAAAAAACCTGGTTTAAACCAAAAAAAAAAAAGGTTTTTTTTTTTTTTTTTTTTTTTTTTTTTTTTTTTTCAAAAAAAACCGTTTTTTTTTCCCAAACCTGATAATAATAATTAAGGGAATGGAAAATACTTGTCTAATATTGCTATGAGCCAGGAGCAAGAAATTTCATTTTTATAGAGAACTGCCTTTTTTTTCTGATATAAGTCATTTAGCTCCTAAAACAAGTTATTGCACATAGGCAGAAATACTGAAACTAAATTAAAAATGTTTTCTTCCCTGCTAGGTCTTGCAAGTACAACTTTAATGTTATGCAGTTAGAAATATCCTTACAAATAACTTGATTTTAAGTTTACTCAGCTGTTGTGACACCCATTTTTAAATAGATATTTAGTGTAAAAATTTTTGCAACTGAATGAAAACTTTCTGTGTTATAGAGCTGAATATGGAGTCTTTTGGAAGTGTATCCAAGCTGGTGCAATGTACCTCTTTACTCAACTTTGTAAAATGTTAGCATTAGCAACATTTTTTCCAGCTACTGAAGTTAGCAGCATTGGGCGTATTGAAACTTTAACGGTATGCCTTTTCTTTATTTATTTTCTATATCATCATTGTATTTCAGGGTTGTTTGGTTTAAACCAAATTCCTTTGGTTTTTCTTTCAAAAAAAAAAAATATTTTTAATACCAACCCTGCTTATTCATATTTTTCGCACTTTTCTCTTAACTCAATTTATATTGGTTATGCTATATCAACACTTCTGGGTCTTCAATTTTCCAAGCCGGGACAAGAACTTGAAACTAATGCCCTTACTCATCTTCATTCAAATTCTTGCATTGAGTTTGAATGGGGGGAAAAAAAACAGAAATAGTGTGAATTTGCCACCTTGCACAAATTGCCTTCCTGGGCAAGGCTTCCAACACCCTCTGCCCCAGGTTGTAAATTGACCATTCACAAACCTCACTCTGTTGAAACCCATTGTATATTTGCGATTCACCACCAGCTTGTTTATTCCATCTATGGACTGCAGTCCAGCATGTTTCTGCCTTAGCCCTAACTTAGGGGCGGTTACTCTCTGCTTTACACCATTGTACATTTGTTTCGATTTGCCGTGAATGCAGTGACAAAAAAAATTTGCCCATCAAGAAAATAATTTAATAAAAAGTCTGTGAAAATGCAATCTTTACCATTCTTACTTTAAATGTAGGTGGGATTTATCAAAATTATTATCTCTAAGCAGTGCTGGATCTGGGGGGGGGGATGAAAGCAGCAAATTCACCCTATTTATGCCCCCCTCACCCTACTGAACCTTAATATAAGAATTTAAATAAAGTTGAGCAAGGGCAGAAGTTTCAAATTGTTGCCGTAACTGGAAAAAAAATGGAGCTCCATCTCTGCCTGTATGGTCAAAAAAGATTACACAGTTAGAATCTTCAATGCAGCAATATTAGTTTTTTAATCTACTTATATTAAAAACTGAGTATCTATCTTTCTATCTATGTCACGCTTCTTTCTCCTGAAGGCCAATGAACTGAAAGTCGAACCAGGTACTGAGAGATAGGTAATTTTTCAGGCTTCATTAGTTTCAATTTATATAATTATACAATTTTAATTAGCGAAAATATCAATTAATAAGTGGTCAAATTTAAAGTGATTAAGCCTAATAAATGATTAAATATGAAATCCATTGCTGCAAAACGTGGTTGCTATGAAGCAGTAATAACAATGATAATGAGAATTTTGAATGAAGGCTTAACTAAATCAAACACCAAACTCATAAGCGGGCCACTTACATAGTATTTTTATCGTTAGCTACTTGTAATATTTTGAAACATTCATTTGTTGAAAAGCCATCTACTTATATTAAAAACTGAGTATCTATGTCTGCTTCTTTCCTTTGAGCGAGCTGAACTTACTGAAACTTTCCTCACCAGTTTGAAGGCGCGAAGCATCGCAATAATTCGAATGATTTTTTATATAGGAAAAAAGTTAAGGCGTGAAGCACCTGTTAGTGAGCCGCCTTAGCGGGGAGTAGTTTCTTGAAATTTTCCTCACTACTTTCAAGGCACGAAGTGCCCGTGCAACGGTGGGCCACGTGCGTGGTATGTCTTGAAATCTAATGAACATTAAATTGTATTAAATAATATAACATCAGAATGAATTAAAAGTTAGAGAGGGAGGAGGTTATGCATCAACATGCCGCAGGAAGCTAATCTAGCTGCTTTGGCAGTTAGTCTACTTATATTAAAAACTGAGTATCTATGTCTGCTTCTTTCCTTTGATTGAGCTGAACTTACTGAAACTTTTCTCACCATCTTGAAGGCGCGAAATGCCCGTGCAACATCTCAATAATTCAAATGATTTTTTGATGCAGGAAAAAAGAAAAGGCGCGAAGGCGCCTCTTAGCGAGCCGCCTTGGCGGGGAGTAGTTTCTTGAAATTTTCCTCATTACTTTCAAGGCACGAAGTGCCCGTGCAACGCCATGTGCGTGGTATATCTTGAAATCTAATGAACATTAACCCTTTAACTGTCAAGTTATTTTGATTTTTAACACTTTTCCAAGCACAAACCCGAGAAACAGTCAGGTTTGACAAAGAGATGAAGCCGAAACAAACGCAGGGCTCGGAGTTGTCCTGGAATTCCTGATTTTTTTTTCATGTCCTGGAATGTCCTTGAATTGCCCTCAATGTCCTAGGATTCCTGGAATTTCAAGCAATACTTTCTATTATTTAAAAAAAAGCATAGAATCGGCAAGAATGTTTGTATTCTCTCATTGCCGCGCTCAGTAACGCGGTTAAACAGCCAATAAAACCAGTCTGGCAGTCCCCTCCTCCACTGATCACGAGATCGGAGAACAGATTTAGCGCATGCGCTGTAATGGCATTCTTTTTTCGCATGGCATCGCGCATCGCCGCCGTCGGTGATGATTGGTCGTTGGTAATTGGAGGGTTTGCATTTTCGGTCGCTGCTGATGCTAATCTTTGGTGATCGTGTACACAACGTAAATTCGAAAAAATGCCGGGAGACACTAAATTTTCAACTTCTTGTTTACTTCTTGTTTGGATAACAAGGATCGGAATGAAGATATGATTAAAACATGGTGTTCTGTATCGGAAAAAAGTGAACTTTCTGCCTTTGTTTGCCAGAAAGAATTTAGCATTGCAAACATGAGATTTGTAGCACTGCTATCGCATGCTGATGGTGAGAAGCATAAAAGCAAAATCAAAAGCAATGCAAACCAATCCTTTTTAACTTTTAGCAGTCAGCCTGAAAGTAATTCAAGTGGAATTGCAAAAGTCGTGTTAGTATCAAAAAATGGTTCGAAGTGGATACCGACGACAGATGCTGACAAAATTCTTAAAGCAGAAGCAGTTTTAATTTTAGAAGCTATTAAAAAAACCTTTTCTTTTTCGTCGCTTGGGGACCTAGCAGAACTTTTTCCATCTGTGTTTGAAGATTCTGCAATTGCAAAAGGGATACTACAACTGTCTGAAAAAAAGGTTAGATATGTTAATTTTGGTTTAGCACCATACTTTAAATCACACCTTTTTCGCGATATTGGCTCATCGTATTATGTTTTACATTTTGATGAAACGAGGAATATCGTGCGACGATTCGTATTTTGGACTTTATTTCAAGCAATGCTCTTGATGAAGAAAAACTGTTGCAATGTTTCATAGATGAATCAGCAGTTGACTTATCTGTGCATTGAACATGTTGAATGCATCGTTAGTAAGTTTTAATTCATATCTATCATAATTATTTAGAAAACGCTTAATTGGTTTAGCAAAAAGGATGCTAACTATAATCTTAAATTATTGATGACATATGCACAGAATATGTTTTTGTTTTTTTATTTTTTTATAAATTTATTTTAATTTTTTTTTTCTGTTTATGTAGTTTACTATTTACCTTTTAAAATGACTTTTTTGAAAACATTGAACTCTCTTGAGGGGGGGGGGGGATAGCAGCAGTAGTTGTGGATTTTATTTTTTTCTTTATGTTCCTTAATGACATCTAATGGCTTCATCTGCTAGCCGGAGATCATAATTTTCACTGATCTCCAGTGTATAAAATTAGTGTATTCAAGATACTTATTTCCAGAAAAAAAAAGATAAGTGAAATAAGCCGTTTATATTGCTATACTTTGTACGGTTATGTATTGTGAGTGCCACATGCTCCAAAAGCCGTGGCTGTATAATGTCCTAGAATTGTCCTGCAATTTTATAAAAATTACGTCCTGGAATTTTAAAATTTGAACTCCGAGCCCTGTAAACGTCTCCCGATATATATTCGGGTATAACAATATGATGCACTCAAAATAAAAATAAAAAATTACCCCGAGTAATACTCGGGCGTGACATTTCGAAAACCAGCTGTGCCCGAAACTATCTCGGGCATGACAGTTAAAAGGTTAAATTATATCAAATAATATAACTTCAGAATAAGGTAAAAGTTAGAGAGGGGAGACGTTATGCATCAACATGCCGCAGGAAGCTAATCTAGCTGCCCTGGCAGCTAGTGTTTAAATAACTTTTGAAAATGTCTGTCAAACCATTAAATTTTACACGACTTTTGAAGCAAAGAAGAAAATTGGAAAGATTTGTACAATCTTTGCTTTCATTGATAACTTTTCTGGTATCAAAAGAACCTAGGCAATGCACACAAAAAGTCAGCTAAGAAATTATTATTTGTTTAGTTTAAAATTTGGTTCCTTAAAGTGCACCTAATTAATTTGGAATCTACCTGTATGCAGTGCTGAAGTTGAAAAAAAAGTTTAGTGCTAAGGGGGGAGGGGGGGGACTCACCAGAAGAAAAGGTAATTTATAACCAATTTACATTGCAACATTATAACAAAGAACCAAATATTTTGGGAGCCCGTAAAACTGCCACGCTTTCAAATCCTTGCCAACTAATTTTATGTTTTAAGTTTAAGAATTTAGCATAGATATCGCACTCTGACAAAAATACACACATGCAAGCTTCTTTTTTTGTGTAATTGGAAATTGTAGAATTTATGTGCATTTGTTATCTACAGCTACCTGTAAAACTTATTTCTCGCTGAATTTCTGAATAATATGACAATGGTTGACACAGTTTAAACTCAATAAGGTATTCAAAATATCAGATTTTACTAATCAGTATCAATAAATTGCTTCTCTTTTAGGAGTTTTTGAAAAATACTGTTGATGTAGCAGATCTGATTGGTCTACACATAGTAATGACGAAGTTTGCTGGCAAAGGCGAAACGAAATTTTTGGTTGCCGGTTTAGGTTGGGCATCTGCAGAACTGTTGATGACTCGACTTGTACCATTATGGGTTGGAGCCAGAAGTGTGGAATTTGACTGGAAATATTTGCAAATGAGTTTTGATTCTAATATTAGTTTAGTAAGTATGATTTATACCAAGCAAATTTAGTGACATGAGTCTCGATGGAAACTAAATATTCAAAATTCAAATGACTAGTTATTTTTATTTTGTTTATTTTATTGTTCCTATATAGATATCAGATTTTGTAAGTGTCCTGATTTGTTTTGATTTCTAGCCTTTTTCCCTGATATTCCTAATTAAAAAAAAAAAAAATCAGTTGCAATGGTCACAACAAGTTTTGAGTTTTTCCGTGGATTCTGAGGAACTAAATTCTTTCAAAAAGGGATCTTGATCTCAAATTTTAAAGATTAAAATAAGTAAAGCACTGATTAATTGGCAGTAAATGGCAACTTGGCTAATCAAGATATATCGGCTAATCTGCCATTTTGTCAGCTGAAAAATTATGTTTATATTAAAAGTTTTTTTTGTTTAGAACAAGTAACTACGCTAAATGAGTTCTAGCCGATTAATGGGGAGAATTTTATTGACCTTACTTTTGCTTAGAAAAATAAACTATGCTGAATAAATTTTTTGCTCCTAACCAATAGTTTCAAAATCTAGCTGCTGTGTCCCCATTTGATTCAAAATTTGAAAATTATCATGACGGAAATGTGAAATTTTTTGTTTTTTTTTTTGTTTTTATGTATTTTTATTTATTTATTTATTGTTTTAATACAAGGGAATGGTAAAGATTACTGAGAAAATTCTTTGTGACTTAAATTTTAAGATGGAAAAAACTGCTAATTTTGAAAAAAAAAAAACCTCTTGGGGACTTGAAACTAAAAAAGCGACCAGTTGGGAAGCCTGCAATTTGCATTGACATTTTTTATGCTAAATTTTCCAGTAAAAAAACATGCAACTGTGAACTTGATTGCAACAACTCATGATGTACCTTTCACTGATATATAGAGATAATTAGAGCCCAGTATTATATATGTGTTGGTGTATAAAGGCGTATTACATATTTAGAAAATATATTAAAAGTGTCCTGATTTTTGTCTTGATATTTTTAGATTATTGTGTCCTAATTTTTTTTTTTTTTTTTTTCAAAGTCACTACAAAGCCTAAGATATATAATTCATTTGTTTATGTTTCTTTATTTATATTTTTGAATAATGTATAGTAAATAAATTTTTCTATAATTATATTATTTAAGCAAGAATGTGGCGTTTAAATGACCACAACTTCACCTTCATTTATGCTTCTAGATATGCATGATAAAATCTTTACCATTAAAAACTGCATACTTCAGTATTTCATCCAAGTTTTCGCTTGGAATTTTTATCCACAATTTTTGAATTATCATCGAATAGCTGACATAAAAACTTACTAATGTGGGGGGTATTCAATAAACTTAACTAACAGAGTATTTGAATCATACATTTACTATTTTTTGCCAATGTTATTTATGACACCATAAGTCAGTTACATATAAATTAAAATCTATAGATGTATCGAGAGTATCGATGTCCAGGAAGCACTATATCAAAAACACATTTTACAAATCTCATGTCGCTGACAATTCTAATTTTTTACTACTCCCATGTCACTAAGCTTCAACTAGTACTAGTCCTTAGTTTTGGATTACATCTTGTATATTATATGTGGAGTATTATAATCCGCAAGTGCCATTTATTTGCCATTCTTTTGTGTTGTCATCCATTAGTATATAAATGGATTTTATTTTTCTGTAACAGATCCTTTACTAGTACCGAGTCTCATTTTGGATCAAATACTATGTTTTATTTTTTCTGCAAAATTCTTGCTAAATTTTAGTGTGGTAAAAATAAGGCAAGGGATTTATTAATACATTTAGAGTAAAAATTTCAACATCAATTCCCACCTCTCCAGCCAATGTTTAACCATGAGTGTTCACATTTAACAACGCAGAAAATAAAACCTTGTCCCATAAAACTGTTTCCATTGTTGTTAAGCAATGAAAAGTAAACCTTTTTTGTGGGACAGTTAAATCAACACCCAACGCAGAAGAAAACTCCTGACTACCTCTTGGAGAAGCAAATCCCTTCTCTCCATGTGCTGGAGTCAAAGTATGATACGGAAAGGAAAAAAAAAGAAACAGGAAATAAAAGTTAAATATTTACAAAGTGGTGAATGTTGCCTTGGCAATTAATAGATTATTTAGATATTGGATATATAGTGTAGATATAACCTCGTAAAGTAGTTTCTACATGTACATGGAGTAGAAGAAAACTATTTTCTAGATACAAAGTCTTGGTTTCCGATAGCCTTAGAAACTTTTTTTTTTCACATTGAATGACGATATGGTTGACAGTTTTTTATTAAGTGAATATAATTACTCAATGGAGCGCACACACACTGTCTCTGCCATGTAGGATTTATATGGATTCACCCTGCATACAAGAGCGCGTGTGAATTGAAAGTAGGTAGCAATTAACTAAAAAATTGTCTTGGTCTTTTAGTGTTGGGCAGTATTTTTAACATATGTGACTAGTTTCAGTTCACCAATAAAACAGTATTTCTTGTGTTGAAATCATCATTTTGCCCTCACCCCACACACACTTATGAACTGGCAAAGAACCATTAAATTTTATGCCTCCATGGAAAAAAATGAATCTAATTTTGATTTCACTTCACTTCATAACACAAGTAATAACAGGCATGCAGCTGGAAATTTTACTTGTGTGTCGATTTTTCATTTCTGGTGCAATTAAATGATCTAATCACATGAGTTACAATGAGGAGCAAAGAATTATTTTTGACTTAAAGCCTGCTGTTCACAAAAATATTACGAAATTTTTATGTAATAATTAAAAGTATTCTTTACTTAGGTTCATCACATAACAACAGCGACTTTAGTATGGCTTTGGAGTAGACATGATCTCCGAAAGACTCACTTGCCTGTAGTTATGGTTTTACTTGCTGCAGGATGTTACAGACCGTTAATTATAGAGTAAGTTTTGTTTTCTTTGTTATTTTAAAATGTGAGAAGTGGTAAAAGTTTCATTATTTTAAAAATAACATCTGTTTTGTAAATTTAATTCAAATTTCTAAGTTATTTATATTTTGTGCTACCCCTTATTAGGACATGTCCGCAAATGATGTCCCACTTTGAGTTGAGGGAAGGGGGTGCATTGTGATAAGGGGTAAGAAGTGAGACAACACACTGTATTTTATATAAAAAGCTGACATGGGACAAGGGAAGAATAAAAAGTAATGTATGACACTCTGTGACAAAAGATGGTGAGGGTCAAATTTGTTTGAAAAAAGTATGACATCATTTATGGACAATCCCTTAACTAAAAACTCTTTACAAATCAAATTTGAAAATTTATACATACAAAATTTATACAAGTCCATCGCACTTTCAAACTTTCTTAAATGATGATTCCAATCTATATAAACACAATAAATTTATTTCAAGTATTTAGTTCCTTACAGTAGAGCAGGTAACAATCTTAAGCATCCAGGAACTAAGCAAATATCAATAATCACAGTTCATTTAACTGTACACGATTGTAATTAAATTCAGGTACGTGAAACACATATCAAAATCATAGAGCTAATAGCACATTCACATAGCGAATAACGAGTATACTAAGAACTAACTCTCAACCACCCTCAACCGTCTGATTATTTATACTCGCTAAAGATTAATCTGTAAGTTTCTAAAATCAAGAAGAATCCCATTCAAAAACGAATGTTCTTTCTCTTTTTCTTGCATTTCATTCGTGGCTGCTCACATTATAAGGACGGTATGCAATTCAAAAATGTTACAGTGGTCAGTTCATTCATTAAAAAAAGTCGTCAAAACTCACTAAGCTTCACTATACCAATCGATTTCTCGCCAAAAATGATGCAAAGCAGTAAAGTTTACATGCAGGTAAAGTTACGCGGTAATGTTGAGTACAAAATAATGGAATAAACACTAAATTTAAGAATAAAAGAACGTAAAAATAACCCTATATACAAAATTTATAACAATACCTTTTGCATTTTGAAAAGGATTTTGGCGAAATAAAAGGTGTGATTTTACGCATCAAGACATTATTTTCTAGGAACCTAAGGTCACATTGCACTTTGAGTGCACTAGTCTGTTACTTGCAGGTGTGAGGTATACAATGTGACACGTATATATATTAGGCCGTATCGAAAAAATCGAATTTTACGAGATTGCTTAGGGGTATCGCGGAAAAGTTGTGTACTGTCATCACTAAGATGTGCGAGAAATCTTAAAGTTCTAGGTTGATATCTTCATCTGCCTCAAAGGACCGAAAATTCCGAAAATGGGCCTAAAATGAGTAAATTACAAAAAATAATAAATAATACCAAATAATGTCTATAATTTTGGTGCAGTGCTTAAACGTTGCTTAATTGAATAAACTTTAAACACACAAAAAATTAGAATTATAGATTAATATCTTCTGCCACCTAATCAGCATCTAATTTTGGAAATTTTGACGCATTTTGGTACTTTTCTGCATAACTTGTTTACTTTTTGCAAACTTCCCATTCAAGGCATACTAGGTTTAGCATTCTGCCAAAAAAGTGAAACACCGCGATTTTCTGCCCTATAAACGAATAGAAGTTACCAATACGACGTCTCGTAACTTGGGCGTGACAGTTCTGTAGTAAACACAGACGTAAATTAAGACGTATTTTGGTACTTTGCTAAATGCCTGTTAACAGTTTACACAATACAAATATTTTAATTAAATGTAAATCACACTTACGTCATTTTAATAAGATAAGAAATATTATTTTGCCTATCAAACATACGAATACCAATATATTACTGCTTGTTATCATTTTTGTCTCAGATATTGTCAGGTGTTTTCTGGGTTCCAGTGTAGCTCTAATAAGTCCATCACTGTTCTGAGACCCAACTGTTTTCCTTAAATCTTCAGTGACTAACTTCACAATTGTTTAAACTATCTTCGTTGTTTCCTTTGCTAACGGTGTTGAGTCCAAAGTATCACAACTTCAATAAAAGAAACTTGAACTTTATTTGATACGCTATTTAAAATCATAATACAGCAACCTGCTGAATAAAACAAACCAAAATTGTAACGAACAAAAAACAACAGAACAGACTAGACCAACCAGACTAGCACGCTGCCACGAAGAAAAACCTTTTAAGCTTCGTCGCAGCGCCACCTAACCTAATTTACATAAAATTCTCAACACACCCCACCTGTACTCTGTACACAAAAAGTCCAACAATATCATAAAACAAATACAAATTCTCAAGAGTGCGTTGCAAACATAACATTCTTATGCATAATAGAAAAATTTCGTAAATCAAACAAACATATACAATACCTTTTTTTTTTTTTTGCTTTATCAGAAATTATAAATTTACAGTTACCCCTTCTCGATATAAACCTTCTTAATGCTAAAATGAAACTTTTTGTCGTCATATCTGTTATGAGCTCAAGGTGAATTGCCCTTGTCACACTGCAAGTAAATAAAGCTATGTAAGATTTCTGAGAACCTTTTTCTGATTTGACAAAAATTGACCCAGTGAAATCTACACCACTGACACTGAAAGGGGGAGTTTCAATGATTCGATTTTGCGGCAATTGCGCCGTTACTTGTTTTGCCGGCTTGGAGGAGTACCTTTTACAAATCAGACACCTTCCTATCACCTTTTTAACAATTTGTCTACCCCTCGGAATCCAGAACTTAGTTCTAATTTTGGCAAGGGTAGCAGACACCCCACTATGAAACATCTTTTGGTGTTCTTTAAGAATTAACAGTTCGGTTAATTTAGATTGTTTCGGCAAAATTATTAGATGAATTTCATTTACAGAATATGTACTTTCTTCTAATCTACTTCTGATGCGTAGAATGCCATTTTCGTCCAAAAAGGGGGCTAATTTAAAAAGACTAGAACTTTTAGGAATTTGATTATCATTTCTAATGCACTGTAATTCCGAAGTGTAGACAACATTTTGTTCAAACTTAATCCAGGAATTTTCTGCGTCTCTCGTTTCGATTGCAGGAATAGGTCCTGTATCTGTAACATGTTTTTTCAATTTAGCAATAAATCGCTTTACAAACGCTGTTATCCTTAACACCTTTGCCAAATTATTATATTTATTTAAATCTAATATAAATTTTGGAGGATTCACAATGCAACTATTTTGTACAGTTGTTAGAAACTCTTTACGAAATTCAAAATTTTCAACATAGTGTTTTACACCTGCACCGATGTTAGGCCAGCATTCCGGTGGTTCCCTCAACCATGGCGGACCGTTCCACCATATACTATTGGTTACTAACTCAGATGCACGCAGACCTCTGCTAACTATATCACCTGGATTCTCTTTACCAGGGCAATGAAACCATTTATCACTATCACTTAAAGTTTGAATTTCTTCAATCCTGGTTTTTACAAATTGCTTATATTTACAAGAATTACTTTTGACCCAATAAAGAGTTATAGTAGAGTCTGTCCAATAAAAACATTCAACATTAAACTTGAGGCAATCACTTACTTGTTTAGCTAACCTGGCAGATAATAATCCACCCATTAATTCTAATCGAGGCAAGGTTAGTGATTTTAAAGGTGCCACTCTACTTTTAGAACAAATAAAACTAGTAACAATTTTACCATCACGTGCAACTGCGCGTAAATATAATACTGTACCATACGCTGATAAAGAAGCATCTGAAAAGGAATGTATTTCAAAGTTAATAAAGTCATCAGTTTTTAATCCATGCAGGTAATGTCTTGGTATCATCACATGGTTCAAATGTTGAAGTTCATTGTACCACATCTGCCACCTATGGTTCAATGGCTTCGGAAGCTCCTCGTCCCAGTCCACGCCAGAACTCCAAATGTCTTGAAGAATACACTTTATGACGACTATATAAGGCGCAAGGAATTCTATTGGATCGTAAATACGACCCACTACGTGTAATATAAATCGCTTTGAGCTGATGCGAAGAGTTGAAGTTGTTGCCAAGTTTTGCATGCAGAACTTTAAACAGTCTTCTCCTGGATCCCAAATAAGCCCCAGAACCTTGGAAGATGAGGCATACTGCTGGATTCTTATATCATATTGTTCACAGTCTATGTGATTGTCCTGTAGCATAGAAATTAAATCGCGCGAGTTCGATTTCCAATTTATGAAGCACCATACCGCATTCCTTTAGGATTTTTACACTTTCTACGCAGGTTTGCAGTGCGTCGGGTACTTGTTCTTGACCACCAATAAGGTCATCAACATACATTGAATTTAACAATAATTTGCAAGTATCAGGATATCGATCACGAAGGTTTTCAAAATGATACTTCAGAGTTGCAGCTAGGAGGTATGCACTTGGTTTCAATCCGAAAGAAACACGATTAAAATGTAGAACAGTCACTTCTGAATTTAAATCGTACTTCCACATAAAGCGAGTAAAAAGCGCGGTCCGAATCAGCAATCTCTATTTGCAGAAATGCTTGTTTTATGTCGGCAACAAACGCTATTTTATTTTGCCTGAATTACAGTAACAGTTCAAAGAGGCTTGGGTATAAATTAAGTCCTTTGAAGAGGCATTCGTTTAAAGATAGCTGTCCTTCCTCATGAGAAGATCCATTAAAAACAATTCTCGTACGTGTCGACTTGTCTTCACGAATGACCGCATGGTGAGGCAAGTAAAATCCCTGCTTAGATGACAGCCTATCTAATGACGGAGCTTCAACTATACCTGCTTCAAGATAACCCTCAATCACACTCTTATAACTTTCGAAAAACGAATGATTATTACCAAATCTTTTAAACAAACTCTGAAAGCACTTATATGCTATTTGTTTATTATCAACTAGTTTCTCTTTCATACCTGGTTTCCACGGCAACTCTACACAATATCTCCCATCTGAAAATTTAATGGAATTGTTGAAATCCTCCTAGATTTCCTTTTCCCTAGAACCGAGATCACTAGCTTTGATTTCCCGTATTCCTAAACTTTCCAATTCCCAAAATTTTTTCAACTCGGACGAAATACAATCATCTGTGTCAAGAACTAAATTTACCGATGTTAACGAACTACTTTCTAAACTTCCTTGGACGGACCAACCTAAAGCTGTTTCTATCGCTACCAAAGACGAATTCAACCTTTCTGTTTTTTGAATTAAATTCCAATAATTATCTGCTCCTATAAGTAGCGATATTTTACAACTACGCGCAAGATCATCAATAGTGTATGTTAAAGTACAACCGATCGAATTTAACTTTTTCCAAATATTTTCATTCGGCAAACTAATCACTGCATTTGAGATTTCATCTATTTCTAAAGCTTCAATATTACACCGAGATCCATCTACTAAATTATTTAAGTTCACTTCGACCCTATTGCAGACTTGTTGCTTTGGAGCACCGGAACCGAAAGAAAATATACTTAAATTTTCTGTTCCTAACACTTCTAAAGCTAATTTTCTTGAGATATTTTTGCAAATAAAAGATCTTTCCGAACCATTATCAAAAAGACCGAAAATTACTTCAGAATAATCTTTTCCGACTATTTCCGTTTTAACGCATTGCAACAATACACCCTGCTTGCGTTTATTCACTATACAATTAGAAATAGTCTCGCTACCTTTTAAATTCTCTCCAGATTTGTTCGCATTGCCAATTTTATTTTCATTTTGACGAATTCTCTTATTTTCCTTTTCAAAACATATAGTTTGATTGTGACGCTTCCCACACAATGTACAAACTATACCGCTTTTACAAAATCGAATCCGACAACCCATTTGCAAACATAAGAAACACCGCTTTGAGCTTTGCAGTTTATTTCGTTTTTCTTCCAATGTTAACGAGCTGCATTGCTCCGATTTATGATTTGAAGCGTTACAAAATATACACGCATCAGATTCGGTCGAGACAACTAATTCTGTAGCTGAAGAGGCATTTCTCGAAAACTTATCTACACCGATTTGTTTAGACGCAAAATTTCGTTTATTTCCCTTATGGTAAACCGAAGTTTCCGAAGAACTAATATGAGAGGTTTTTTCCCTAGCATTTATTGCGGAATACAAAAATTGCATTAATTCGTCCAAAGAATGACAGCTATCGGGGTTATTCTTACTGAATTCTAATGCTAAATCCGCAGGGAAAAGTTTCATTACTATGGTTGATAAAAGAGTACTATAACAATCGGATTTTATTCCTAAGGACTCAAGGGATCGGATTTGCGTTTGGCATTCGAAATACAAGTTACGCAATCCTGCTAAATTGTTAGAGTTTTTTACTGGACTTAGATTTAATAAACTAGAAGTATGCTCACTGATTAAAACATCCTTTTGACGTAAAGTGCTTTTAATTAACTTAATTGCTTGTTTGTAATTTTCACTCGAAAACGCGAATCCTCTGATACAAGCAAGCGCTCTTCCGCCTAATAAAGATTTTAAATATGAGAATTTATCAACATCTGATAGAGACGGATTACTATGAATTGAACTTTCGTACTGGTTCCAAAAATCCAAAAAATTTGAAGGATCGCCATAATATTTCGCGATTGTTAATTTCGGCAATTTAGGCAAGACTCGCGGCTCTATTCTATTTTCCCTCAAATTTACAGTATCGCAATTCGTTGTTACAAACGATTTAATTTTGTTTTGTAATCTTGCTTTAGTTAATATTATTTTATCCTTATATTCATCAATACGTTGTATTTCAGAATCAATTTCGTCCAATTCTAAACTATCTTCTAATTCTGAGTCCAAATTAGTTAAAATTTCGTCCTTTATCAACAACTGTTCTAGGAATGCCTGACACACGTCTAAATTGACATTCGGATTATTCAAACAAGCTTCTATGTTCTCTACTAGCCTAGTAACTTGACCTCGCTGACTAACTCTCCGCCTTTTCAATCTTTCAACAAAATTTGTTTGTTCAACAATTTGTTCTTCGCTTTTACCTCCTTCAGCCATTTTAAACAACAATTTATATTGCAACCAACTATTTACCTATCCAATAGCTAAATGCAAACTTAATTTACAAACACCACAAGATAATTTATTCTACGTTTTCTACTCACGCGACAACTAGGACGAATTAAGTAACTTCTAATTCGAACCTATTTCCAACACAACTATGACGAATTAAGTAACTTCTAATTCGAACATATTTCCAAATTGAGCAAAAAACCTGCAAACACCCTACGCAAAGAAACTATTTTCGAACGACGCATTAGGTGGTTCTAACTTCAATGAACTACCAAAAAACTCCCTATTCTAACACAACAAATTCGCAAGACAATTTACGAATACACTCACCCCACCAATGCGAGTACATTCGCATTGTTCCCGGCCGATGCACCAAAATGTTTAAACTATTATCGTTGTTTCTTTGCTAGGTTGTTGAGTCCAAAGTATCACAACTTCCAATAAAAGAAACTTGAACTTTATTCGATACGCTTTTTAAATCATAATACAGCAACCTGCTGAATAAAGCAAACTAAAATTGTAACGAACAAAAAACAACAGAATAGACTCGACCAGACTCGCACGCTGCCACGAAGAAAAACCTTTTAAGCTTCGTCGCAGCGCCACCTAACCTAATTTACATAAAATTCTCAACAACAATAAGCTCAATTGCTTGTGTGCAAGAAGGAAAGTATAAAAATTCAAAGCAGTCCATTACATCCCGTCCTGTATTATCTTTAGAAGTTCTTGAGAATTGGAGAGCACTGGAGGTGATGTCACATAACAAGCTTGCCACTCAATGAAATCTACATAGTCTGTAGCTCCAAAGTTTGCATCAGGAATAGGGTCATACCACGAAACAGACACTATCTTTGTCCCACACGTGACGCTCATGTGCTTCATTAAAACAGGGTTGCCACGCCACAGCAGGCGCGCACCCAGGAGGCAGCTTTGGGGGCTTAAGCTCCCCCTATGACAAAACTGGACTTGAAGGCCTTAAGCATCAACGACATTTTTAATTTTTCCACGGTGTCAGAAAAGATTTAAGTCATTAATGACTCAATGTATACTACGCTTTGAATCCAATTGAAATAACAAATACGCGCACTTATAGCATACCTTGTCTTACATACCCTCGTATACAATTTTCAAGAAACCAAGGCATTGTTTTCAATTAAATCATTCATTGTACAATGTACAGACGCATGAGGCACGAGAATGGGACCTCAGCAAAGCATGGAACTTCATATCACAGAGCGTCTCACCATCAAAAACAAAATAATTTTAATTTCGAGGATTTGTCATGGAAAATCATGATGTTTCGCAGTGGCGAATTACAGGTTTGAAAGATCGTCATAATGACATTTTTAAAGCTCCTTTCTGACAAAAACAGAATTCTATAAAACATTTTTTATGCACATTTTTTGAATCTATTTCATAAGAGCCACCTATGGTCAGGGAGGGGGATTGGGCAATTGCGACATGATAATCCCGACACTGATTTTCTGAGAAATATGCTCGAGAAACAAGAAAACAGATAAAAAGTGAAAACAGATTTTTAAGAATATAAAATGGTATTAAAATAAAAAGTATGAAAGAGAGAGAGGGAAAAAAAAAAAAAAACAGAAAAAAGTGACCGAAGGGTATCTTTGCAAAATAAACAAATTAGTCAAAAAAAACTTACACTAAAGTCAAACTTCTGTACTTCTAACCAATGAAGGCACTGGAAGGAAATTAAAAATTTCAGTACAGAAAACCAAAATAGCTAACTGAAAAATCTTTTCCTATTTTCTCCATTTTGATTTGGAATAAAAATATTTAAAAAAAGTAGCTAAGAAAATGGGAGGAAGGGGGTATCCAAACCTAATTCCTCTCTTTTTTTCGGCGTTAAAGTTAGAAAGGAATTATAGTTTTAGAGCTTCAAGTCTTGAAAAATTCCGGGTGAAAGTCTGAATGTCCTCATTGAAGATCGTCTAATAATTGGTTTTTGGAACATGAATTTCTAAAAATTTCCGGAGGTGAAAAGCGAGCCCCATTATCAAATATGGCCTACAGTTTTGTTTTTAAAACTTTAATTTAAAAAAATAAAAAAAAGCCCCCCTCCTAACACCAAATAATAATGGTAAAAGGTCTTAAATTTCGTTTCTGGAACTTTAATTACGAAAAGCTGCTGGTGCAGAGTACATGAATCCTATCGTTAAGGCTACCGATAAATGGACTATAACCCCATTTTTAAGACTTCAAATTTTGAAAACTTTCCTGAGGAAGGTTTCCGAACTATTAACATTGACAACAATCGAACCGCATTTCTCTAAGCTCAGTTTCGGGGGAAAATATCCTGTGGAGAATTTCACATTCCATCCATTCCCATACCGTCATCAAAGATGGTCTACAATGGCATTTTTAAAATTTCAATTTCAAACTAGCTGTCGTGGCCGTCACGAAACTTTCTTCTATATCTATCTTATGCATTCCGGTTACAAAATAAAATACGTACTCGGCCGAATAATTGGAGACAGCTCCAATTTCCCAATTATCGTAATAACCCTGCAAATGCAGAATCAATGAGCGAAATTGGAAATCATTGCAAAAGCCTTGTTTAGATTAATTGCAAACATTTTATTTGTTAGTAAAAAGAAATTGGCAACAGTTAAAAATTTTAAATCATTGAAAGTTTTCAGATGTTTTGATAATTAAATAGCGTGAAAGCGATTTTTTAATGAATTTATTTTTCTCATTGTTGACTAAGCGCAAAAATCACTCCACCCTCCCCCTGGGGCGATTGGCCCCAAAATTTAATCGATGCTTGCTTCCATATTGAGTTAGTGTTATTCCAAATTTCATTCAAATCGCAGCAATATTTCTCGAGATATAGCAGGTGCAATGACAAAATAAGCACTTTTGATTGCACGACCCCCTTTAAGCAATTGACACAAAAATTGAATCAGCTCTTATACTCTTTAGCGTTTACTTGAGTACCAATTTGTGTTCGATTTCGTTCATTACCTCTCGAAATATAGCAGTTCCATCAAATAAGAAAAACGCTTGATTGGTCCACCCCCACCCCCTTTGAGATATTGACACACAAATTGAATCAGCACCTGTACTCAATAGGGTCTACCTATGGACCTATTTTCGTTTGATTTCGCCTGTTACTTCCTGTGATATAGCAATCACCCACGTGCAGAAAACGTGCGATTGCTTCACCCCCCCCTTGGAGGAATTCGCTAAAAAAAGTCAGGTGTACCAGTTCACAGTTCACATGGTGGTACATATGCGCAAAAATTTTTGTTCAACTTCATGCAGTTTTTGCTCTAGCGCGGCCACAAAAACCGGTCACACACATACAGACTCACACACACACAGACAGACACTTTCCAAAAGTGATCGAAATGGATTCAGCGCACCTAAAAACGTGCAAATCCGTCAAAATTCGACATTCGAAAATTTTCACGAATCCAATACTTTCTTCTATATATTAGATATAGAAGAAAGTAAAAATGTTCGAGGACAGATCCCGAAATTCGTTTAAAATTGAGTTTTAAAAAAATCTTTAATTTCGACAAAAAACATTCAGAGGTGAAAACCGAACCCTATGCCGGTCTCTAACATCATCAAAGATGCTATTGCGTTGTTTAGACATCAATTTTGAAAAATTTTGGGTTGAGAGCGGTCGAACCCCATTCTTCCTAAGATTAACTGAGTTATACATTTTGTTTTTGGAATTTCAACATCAAAAAATCGTTAGTAAAAAGTTCCAAAACCCCCATTCATTCTCCTAACATTTTCAAAGAGGGCCTATTATGGTGTTCTTTGGACATCAATTTTGAAAATTTACAATGGGAGAGCCCCTGACTAGTGCTTTTCCTAAGATTAACCGATGTCGTCTTAAACTGCGCTTTTCGAAGCTTAATATAGAAACATTCCTGAACCTCACTCCCAAACAAATGCAAAAATGGAGTGCAATAATAACGTTTTTATGGCCTAAAATTCTGAAAAATATTAGATGAGGTCCGGCAAGTCTCAAATCTCCCTAACATGACCAAAAGCTGTCTAACTGTTGTGTTTTTGGGATCACTTTTCAGAAATTTTTCCGGGGAGAACCCATGAACCCCCTATCAGTATGATTGAATAATTAATTACCTCATCTTCAGTGAGGTTGGAAGATCCTCATAGTATTTACCATTTATTTTCTTACATAAACACAATCTGATAAATAAGTAAAAAGTTCACATAAAATTTAACAAGGAAGTAAGAGAGCTTCCAATCAAAAAAGCAAAGCTTTACACTATTATTCCGGAAAAAATAAATAAAAAGAAAGAAGGGGGGTAATCTATTAAAGTTTAGTATTTTTGCGATTTTAAAATTTTAATCCAATGGCCTCTGGATATAAAAGGGGTAGGGGTGCTTGATGTCAGAAATTAGCTCCCCCTTAAGTTAAATCCTGGGTGCGCCCCTGCGCCACAGGGAAACCTGGAAAAACATGGAAAATACAGGGAATTGAAAAATCAACAGAAAAACAGGGAAAATCCAGGGAATTTTGAAAATTTCTTCAAAAATCTGGAAAGTGCAGGGAATTTTACTTTTTTTCAAAAGTTCAAGTTGCCAAAATGAATTTAAAAAATAAAAATATGTAAACTACCAATGAATAAATTTATGCGCAAATGAATAAAATAATAGTAATAAATAAAATAAAATAAATAGTAATTTTACTTCACAGTTTGTTTTTTGCTAAGTTTATTTATTTATAAGTAAATATTTAATTGTGTATTATAGAAGCAAGAAATATTTATTACTTAGTCTGAAATGCATTTTAAAGCTTATGCTAATTTAATTAGAGAGTATGAGATTAGTCATCAATCCGTTCTATGATTTCAGTTTTAATGAATTCTGCTTTGCCTCCCTATGTTTTTATTTAGTTAGTTTTTTTTCTGTGCCAGGATATTAATGTTCATATAGAATATCAGTGTTCGCTCGTTCGTAATACTGCATATTCATGCAGGGAAAACACAGGGAATTTTTCCCCCGGAATTGAGTGGCAACCCTGTAAAAGTATTGATTTTTAAGGGTCATAAAGGACTTTTGACTGGTTAAGAAATGAAGGGGCAAGTGGATAAAGGTAATGTGTGACATTTGAATTTCGCCGATTTACACAAATTCAGATTAGTGTGTGTTCAATTGTGTTAACTCACAAACACAATTGACGTGGCAAGTGAATAAAGGTGAATATGTGACAATTTTTTTAATTTCTAGAAAAAGCTTTCAATAAAAAAAATATTACCTTATACCTTTCATCCACGGTAAAAAGATGTTTTTCAAAAATTGTTACATATCACCTTTATCCACTTGCCCCTTCAAATCACAAACCGGTGCAAGATTTTTTAGGTAAGAAACTTTTTTCATTATCTTTTAAAATAACTACTTTTAGTGAAATATATTAACGTCACATGCAGAACAAAGTAGAAGCGTTTTCGTAGAAGTGCACAATAACGAGTTTGAGAACACATTTAATAACTGGTCTAATTTTCCTTGCCTTGATAATCCACCAAGCTACTAGGGTTCTAATATGAAATCTCTCATCAGTTAACATGGCTAAGAGATGGTTTACTAGAGCCGCATAAGTGTTGCGAGACATAACTCGTTAGATTACGTCACGATACTTCTAAGGCAAGTACAGAAATGAACTGATGAAATGCCACAGGTGTCTATCTCCATCCTTTACGAAATTTTAATTTTGAATCGTGATCGAGCGTAGACTCTTAGAATTAACACAAAAAAGTTAATAACTCATTTGACAGGTCTGATGTAGATATATAACCTCAGAATTCAATTAGCAGTTGTTAGCCATCGGGATCAAGTTCAACGTTTATGGTTCCCAGGTAGCTAGTCCTGAATAACAAACGCCAGAACTAATGTGGTGCAAATGTCTAATTGGATATAAGCTCGCAT
The DNA here is from genome assembly GCA_038373865.1 of Uloborus plumipes. Classification (NCBI taxonomy): domain Eukaryota; kingdom Metazoa; phylum Arthropoda; class Arachnida; order Araneae; family Uloboridae; genus Uloborus; species Uloborus plumipes. Next base: position 14,860 of record JAXGGA010008601.1, on the reverse strand, counting down.
TCCGTCCAATGTCTCCAGTGTAAGATGTAGGACCAGTTGACTTGCTGTCTATAGACTCAACTTGATGTAATGGCAACTCATTAAAATGAAGTAAGCAGATAATTCATTAGACTGGTTTTTGAAGCTTCAATTCAGCGCTACGAAATGCACCATTAGGTACGCCTGTGTTTACTACAGTACTGTCACGCCCAAGTTACGAGATTTCGTACTGGTCACCTCTATTTGTTTATAAGGAGAAAAATTGTGGTGTTTCACTTTTTTGGCAGAATTCCAAACCTAGTATGCCTTGAATGTGAAGTATTAGGGTGGTCACAAGTAACATGGGGAAATTTTTTTTTCAACTAATATTTTGCGGCACCCCCCTAAAATGTGCCAATGGGCTAGAAAATGAGATTTGTAAAGTTTTAGCTTAATCGGATAATATTAACACGTGCCGCAAAGAGGGTAAAGTTAAGAAAAACAGCGATTTTTAGCCAAAAATTGTACTTTTTACTCTGTAAAACCAAAACTACTGATCCTAGAAGCTTTATTTTGGTCTCATTTTGTAGGAAATTTTATTTTCTTTAAGTCTTATCGTATTTAAAGTTTCGAAAAAAATGATTAAATATTTTTCAGAATTTTCACAAGTCAGGCTGCAACGCAAATCCTCGAAATTGCAAGTAACATGGGGAAAATTTTTTTTCAACTAATATTTTGAGGCACCCCCCTAAAATGTGCCAATAGACTAGAAAATGAGATTTGAAAAGTTTTAGCTTAATCGGATAATATTAACACGTGCCTCAAAGTGGGTAAAGTTACAAAAAATAGTGAATTTTTAACCAAAAATCGTAGTTTTTCCTCTGTAAAACCCAAACTACTCATCTTAGAAACTTTATTTTGGCCTCATTTTGTAGGAAATTTTATTCTCGTTAAGTGCTATCCCATTTATTTTTGCTATCATGTCCAAAGTATTTATTTGGCATTTTTCAGGTTAAATCGTAGAGTATATCCAAAATAAGAAATTTTCATGCAAAAACCTAAAAGCATTACAATATTCAATTACATTTATTTTCTTATTGTTGGATTTACTTTGTCAATTAAAAAAGGGGTATTTTCGCGGTACTTTAGAAATAAATTAAACAAATTTCTGTTAAAGTAGAGGAATTAAAATGTTAAGACGGAAAGCAAAGAGTTAAAATGACAATAAAAGCTTTAATGCACCTTTATACTTATACTGTTAAATTATATAACATCATTTTATTACTCTTTACATACAAATTAAGTTGCTGATGGCTTGGATGGGATACCTTTTGATAAATGAGGAAACTGTGATTGCAAAAAGACAGTAAATAGTTTAATGATGTTCCATGACACAGCTGAAAGAGGTGTAAAATTAATTCCAGGCTTCAGTTCCTCTTTGACGAAAGACAAAGAGCAACGGTAGCTTTTATTACAAGTTAATGCTGTATGCTAAATGCAAGCACATAAGCAACTTAATTTGTATGTAAAGAGTAGTAAAATAATGTTATATAATTTAACAGTATAAGTATAAAGGAGCATTAAAGCCTTTGTTGTCATTTTAACTCTTTGCTTTCCGTCTTAACCCCTTAATTCCTCTATTTTAACGCAGAAATTTGTTTCATTTATTTCTAAAGTACCGCGAAAATACCCCTTTTTTAATTGACAAAGTAAATCCAACAATAAGCAATTAAATGTAATTGAATATTGTAATGCTTTTAGGTTTTTGCATGAAAATTTCTTATTTTTGATATACTCTACGATTTCACCTGAAAAATGCCAAATAAATACTTTGGACATGATAGCAAAAATGAATGGGATAGCACTTCATGAGAATGAGATTTCCTTCAAAATGAGACCAAAATAAAGTTTCTAAGATGAATAGTTTTGGTTTTACAGAGGAAAAACTACGATTTTTGGCTAAAAATCGCTGTTTTTCGTAACTTTACCCGATTTGAGGCACGTGTTAATATTATCCGATTAAGCTAAAACTTTTCAAATCTCATTTTCCAGTCTATTGGCACATTTTAGGGGGTTGCCTCAAAATATTAGTTGAAAAAAAAATTTCCCCATGTTACTTGCAATTTCGAGGATTTGCGTTGCAGCCTGACTTGTGAAAATTCTGAAAAATATTTAATCATTTTTTCGAAACTTTAAATAAAATTAGACTTAAATAAAATAAAATTTCCTACAAAATGAGACCAAAATAAAGCTTCTAGGATCAGTAGTTTTGGTTTTACAGAGTAAAAACTACAATTTTTGGCTAAAAAACGCTGTTTTTCTCAACTTTACCCTCTTTGCGGCACGTGTTAATATTATCCGATTAAGCTAAAACTTTGCAAATCTCATTTTCTAGCCCATTGGCACATTTTAGGGGGGTGCCGCAAAAGAGATTCGAAAATTGATTTTTTGTGACCACCCTAGTGAAGTATGCAAAAAGGAAACAGTTATACAGAAAAGTACCAAAATGCGTCAAAATTTCTAAAATTCAATGCGATTAGGCGGCAGAACATATTAACCTATAATTCTAATTTTTTGGGTGTTTAAAGTTTATTCAATTAAGCAACATTTAAGCGCTACGCCAAAATTAAAGACAATATTTGGTATTATTTATTATTTTTTGTAATTTACTCATTTTATGACCAAGTTTCGGAATTTTCGGTCCTTTGAGGCAGATGAAGATATCAACCTAGAACTTTAAGATTTCTCGCACATCTTAGTGATGGCAGTACACAACTTTTCCGCACTACCTTTAAAAGATCTGAGAAAATTCGATTTTTTCGATAAGGCTTAATATATATAATATATAGCCTATAATATATAGCCTGTTTTTAAAATGTCTATAGATGGGTTTGGGCAAGTTTTGGTTTTGTTATTTTGCTACCTTTTCATTGTTTACAGTTCAAGTTGAATATCTCTCTCTTCTACTACTAACTACTGTTTGCCCACGGATGCTGTGGAATTGGAAAACGCCCAGCTAAGACTAGTCTATCTGTCTTAAGGGGGAAATTAAAAATTTGAATTGCGTGTTATGCTCATTTCATTATGTCTCTGCTAAATTTTTAACCTGACACATACTGTCGTCCCCGCTTAAGGCTCTTCGATACCCCTGCCCAAAATCTGAAACGGCAAAAACACGAAATCGGTGGCAACACAGTGGGTGTATCTGGGAGTGTTTAACTCGAAATTTTCTCACTGCTAATTGGTCTGATTTCATGATAGACAGCGTCAATCAATGAGTTCTTGAATGGACAGCCATAAATTTAAAGTGTCACGTCGATCGGGGTCTTCCTCTGGGTCTTCTTTGCGGTCGGACTGGGTCTTCTTGCAGGGGGAAGAAGAGTAGCCCTGCAGAGCCTGGGCTCTGTGCTATTCTAAAGCAAGTAACCCCTCCCCCCCCCCAACGGCAAAGCATTGAGAGAGATCGTCGAGGCTGTGACCCTTGCAAGGATGGAGGGGGGGGGGATCCATTATTTCTTTCCTTCTACCTTTTTTCGCTGGAAAAATGTTGAGCGACCACAGGACGATTCCTGACATTAGATCTTCAAACTGAATTCTTTATTTCTTTTGCAATTCAGGAGAGTCACAAACTAAAGTTTCAAAGTTTATTTTTTAATTTGTTTCATTTTATTGGTTATAATTTATTTATTTTTTTCTCAATTACTTGGGGATGGGCGGAACTGTAATGATCTTTTCAGCTTTACCGATAAAAAATTCCGTTTTGCGAAAACTTCTGAAACTATTCTTGAAAATGAAAACAATAGTGAAGTAGGTGACGTTTCGAAGAATTTTATTTTAGTGGCTGACGATGTAAGAATTAAATAAAAATATTTGGTAGTTATGTAGTTGAGTTTTGTAGCTGCTAGTTTGATTAATGTTGCAATAAATAGAGAAGCATAGAGCAAATTTTTCGGACACACTCGCTCTCTGTGCGCTGATTTTTCGTGAAGTTTAAACTAAGAAAGTTATTTTTTTTTTCAAAAGATTTTTCCATCCATCGGAAGACAAAAGAAACAAGCTAAGTAATCTGCGAGTTAGCAAGATTAAAAAAAAAAAAAAAAGAGATGAAAAATTATTGTAACAAGCAGAAGTTGTGAGCAATCATAATTGAAAGTAGAATTGATTTCTTGAGAACAGAGTTATAAACGTGAGCATCTATAGTCCGAATTAGGAATCGTTGAGGGAGGGGGGTCAGAAGCAGTGGCGTATATATGTTAAAATTTTAGAGGGGCCCATATGACCAGACTTAGCCGCCTGATCGCGAGCTGCCTTGCAGAAATTTTGAACCAACTTTTAGAAATCATTTAATACAAAACCTTTTTAAGTATAAATTAAACGTAAATCTTATCAAAAAAGACAGGACGTTTTTGCTAGTAATGTAAAATACTAGTAAGTACATATATTTAAAATTAAGAATAATTCATAGAAACCTATAAGAGTCCAGCACGAGTTATGTCAAAAAAGAAAGCTTCGCTTTGTTAGCATTTGGAAACTGATCACAGCACAGATACAGCTGTTGGAGCTTTAAACGGAGAAAAAATCCTTTTAGAATGGATTTTGGTAAAGTGGTCGACTAAGCTGTGGACTAGGGCACCCATATTTTTTGGGGTTCTCCAAATGACTAAATGTATTTATGTTTCAGTCTACTATTGACGAAAAAGAAAGACAATTACGATTTTCTCCTTTATTTAGTCCCCTTTTCTTCTTTTTACCTAAAGTGCAGGATGCTCTGCACCCGAGATAATATTTTAAGATAATACTTGAATACCTGAAATCGGCCCACTGGTTCGTTGTGAATGTTTGTGTTGTTAAATTTTAATTACAGAGGGCTCGAAAAAGTATTTTGCCTAGAGCCCTGTAATATCTCAGGCTGGCCCTATCTATCAGTAACACATTTCTAAGGAGGAGGAAAAATTCAAAGATTAGAATAATGCTTAATTTTATGATTGCAAGGGACTCAGACCGAATAATAACTTCCTTCTGCTTGAAAAAAAAAAAAAAAAACGGTAGCAAAAGAAATGTTCTCCATTTTTAAGATTGTTCTTAGTTTTATTATTCCATGAGAAATTCAAACTACTACAAGTACCAGAATCCTAAGAGGAAAATCGTACTTTTTCATTCTAGGATTTTTTATATTTTTTCATCTCATTTTTGCATTTTTGGACCAACGTCTTGGGGGGAGGGGGTTGTCCCCAAAACACCCCCCATAGTTACGCCACTGGGCCAATTGCCCCCTTTTCCCATTGCTTCGAAAAATTTTGTTGCGTTTTTTGTCGTTTCCACTTAAATGTAAAAAATGTTTTTACACATAATGCAGTCTTGTTTCCGTGTGAAATTTACATTGAATATCGAGCCTTGTAGTACACTTCCGCTATACTCTTCTGGATAAGGGCATGCACAGGAGGGGGGGAATGGGTAAACCTGTTGGTCTGAGCCCCGAAACTAACGGGGCCACCGACTTTTAGAAATAATTTAATACAAAACCTTTTTTAAGTATAAATTAAATGTAAATCTAATCGAAAAAAAAGAGGACGTTTTTGCTAGTAATATAAAATACTAGTAAGTACATATATTTAAAATTGGAATAATTCATAGAAACCTATAAGAGTCCAGCACGAGTTATGTCAAAAAAGAAAGCTTCGTTTTGTTAGCATTTGGAAACTGGTCATAGCACAGATACAGCCAGGGGCGGCCCTAACAGTTTTGCCGTCCCAGACAAAAATGCAAGAAACCCAAGGGTTTCCCAGAATCTAAGTTGAAGACCTTTGTGTTAGATCAAGCGCATTTATATGCCTTGTTTCTCTCTACAATTTTCTCTCTACACAATTTACAAAACTTGTATCAGGCGCACCCCAGTGGGAGGATACTATGACCTCCAAAAAAAAAATTAATGTTTGGCAAATTTTTACTAATGATTCGGAAAATTTGAAAATAGTGAGACAGTTTTGTAATATTACAATTATGCATTATTTATTTATTTATTTATTTTTTCAATGATGTTTTATATCTCTTCTCAGCAGATATAAGTATTTATGCATGCACACATTTTATTATTTTTTTCGTTTATTCCTTCGGTAAAATTCGGCGCTTCATTTGATAAATTGAGATTCCCCCCCCCCCCAAAAAAAAACTACGCTTTAGGCCCCCGAGCTTCTCTCAACAATTTTAAAATCTTGACGTTCTTAAAGTTATCTGCTGTAGTTAGTTTGTTTTTTAAAATGTCTCCATTAACAATTATAGTTTCTAAATATTCGTTTATTTTATAAATATGTATTCGTTTGCTTTAATAGGCTATGTTGAAATAGCCGAAAATGTTGTCTTGAAATGGATACATTAAAATAACGCGCGCAAACATCGCTACATTCATACCTTTCAGGATTCCTAAGTGTAAAAAGAATCATATTTGTTAATTTTTTTGTACGTTTCTTTCCTTGAAGAAAATTTATTTATTATTCCAACCAAAATGCCTCCCCTAAAATTTGCCGCCCCGGACCGGAATGTCCGCCGCTAGGGCCGCCCCTGGATACAGCTGTTGGAGTTTTTAACGGAGAAAAAATCCTTTTAGAATTTATTTTGGTAAAGTGGTCGACTTTGGTAAGTGGTGGTTTTTTCCTTTATTTAGTCCCCTTTTCTTCCTTTTACCTAAAGTGTAGGATGCTGCTCTGCACCCGAGATAATATTTTAAGATTATACTTGAATACCTGAAGTCGGCCCTCTGGTTCGTTGTGAATGTTTGTGTTTTTAAATTTTAATTACAGAGAACTCGAAAAAGTATTTTGCCTAGCGCTCTGTAATATCTTAGGCTGGCCCTCTCTATCAGTAACACATTTCTAAGGAGGAGGAAAAATTCAAAGATTAGAATAATGCTTAATTTTATGATTGCAAGGGACTCAGACCGAATAATAACTTCCTTCTGCTTGAAAAAAAAATGGTAGCAAAAGAAATGTTCTCCATTTTTAAGATTGTTCTTAGTTTTATTATTGCATGAGTAAATTCAAGCTACTACGAGTACCAGGCTCCTAAGAGCCATTCCCCTTCACAAATTTTGGGATTGGGGCCCCTTTCTATTGTTTCAACTGAATTTTCCTCAACTCGTTGGCGACTCAAATATAGCATAGAATTGAAATTTTTAGATTTCAACGTCGAAAATTTTTCTGAACATTCCCTCTATTCACCAAAAATTGTAGTTTTAAAAGTGCAATTTCGGAAAAATTACGAGAGAATCCAAAACCCCCCAATGTCCTCAGAGATGATCCAAATCATACTTTAATTTTAAAAAAAAATCAGGATGAAGCACCAATTTTCTGTTTTCTTCTCACGTTACCAAAAAATTATCTAAAATTGTAATTTTTGAAGCTATTTTCCAAAATTTTCCTCACTCTTTACACCCTTCTCAATTTTCTTCAGTCTAATCTTGCTAACAATCCCAACAATCTGGCTGGCACTCTTCAGTATCAAGTTCTTGGTTTCTGATCTTTCGAGTATTTGCTGAAAATCGAAAATTTCGTAATATATATGTTATAAGTAAACTCTATTTAAATTTTTTTTAAAAATCATTAAAAGCTGAAAATCAATGCAGATCCTATACTATGTTTGCACCATCGCTCAGATAAAACTAAAAGAGGAAATATTATTTCAATCATATCAAAACTAAAGTATTTATATTTTTCAGTTACTCTTGAATGTATTTGGGTATCACCCCCTCCCAGAAGAAGAAGAGTGACAACCGGCTCAAATGCCCCCATTGGAAGACTAATGCATTTGATAAATTAATATGAAATATGTTTTGAAATGTGGGAGGGGGGATTCAAAATGAAAGTTTTTTTTTTCATAAAATAATTCCATTTTAATGTCACATTTCAGGGGGGTGTCACCCGGCTCAACATTCTTCCCCCCTCCCACAGAACTTCTAATGAGAAGAGAATAACAATTTAAAAATTAACATAGTACATAGTAGGGTGGAGCGAAAAAAATGAATTTTTGATTTTCGTAAACGGGTACCTTTCATTTACTGTGAATGAGGATAAGTAACAATTCTGTAAAATATTTCACTTTTGCGACGTCATCTTTAGTCTGCGCATTTGGCCTAAAGTTTTGAAATTTTAGATTTTTTTTAGATTTTTCAATTTTTTTAAAAAAATATTGCAAATGATAAAACTAGTGACGGGTGGTTATTAAATGGAAGAAAAAGGTTTGAAATATACAAGAAATTTTTAAAAATCATTTCAGATTATAATTTCAGTCTGCGCATTAGGCCCAAAGTTCATCAAATTTTCAGAAATTTCCGATATTTTCAATATTAGCAGAAATTTTATAATTCAATATTTCCTCTCAATATTTACTAAAAGTGCCTTCAAAACATTTTCTTAATCATTTTGTTGTTTCTTTGAACTACTCAACTCTATGCTTGCTCATTGAAATTACCCAGGACTCACCACGAGGAAGTGGCCGCACTTTGGGTGTCATTCGCGCTCCCCTTGCTTCCAACCGATGAGAGCACACATTTACATTTCTTAGACAAGTCAGAAACAATAAATTGTTTCTTTGAGTAGGAAATTGTTTGCATTGGTTTTGATGGATGCACTACAAAGACAGGAAAATAAAGGTGTAATACGGAAACTGGAAGAAAAACTTGGTAGACCTCTGTAATAAAACATTTGCCAATTACATTTGAATGAACTTAATTTGCTGCATTTTTTGCAAAAGCTAGATGGACCTACCAGTGGACCAAAGTAATTTTTGGGCCTGTTAGACGAAGCTAAACATGTTATACTTTCAAAGCAGTTCAATATGAACCTCTATAGAATTTGTCATTGATCAGATTGATTTTGACAATAAAAATGGTTTAAGTACTGAGCAACAGTAACTTCATGAGATGAGCAAGGTAGTTTTGACTGGGAAAATATCCAAAAAAATGTGAAACAGAAGTCCAAGAAAGCTTTCCCTAGTCAGATGTTGACTACAGCAAACAATCTTTAGACTATAATTTTTAAAAGAGTTCATAACTTTCGCGGGTAAAAGTTTCCTTGCTCTTTAAGGATGAAGTACAGACGTTACTAAATTTAGCTATGAATTCGTGTGAGATTTTAAAGATTATCTCTCCGGGAAAAAACAGAACATTGTATTCACATCTATTCAAAACAATGTATACTTTGCACCCAAGAAATATGCTGTTATCAAATGTATGTATGTTTGTTCCTTATACAAATCCAGTTTTCGTCGGATTTTCAACAAACTTGGCACAGAGGTTCCCTGATGCATTAGAATTCACATTGGCAGGGGTTTTGAAATTTAAAAAAAATCAAAAAAGCCCAAAATTCAAATCTTTTGTCTCAAAATGGCATTTTCTTATAATTTTGAATAGATAGAGTAATAGACATAAGACTTTAAGCATACAAATTGATAAAATGTAACACATTTAAATAGGAGTATTTTCCTACAAAGATTACGATCAACAATGAATTATCCATTTAAGGCTCAACTATTTCTTTTTAGCATGAAATAAGTTTTTATATTCCCATGTGGATAGAATTCCTTCAAATATTTTTTAGAGCTATGTTGTATTAATAAGCACCCGGGCAACGCCGGGAAATAACCTGGTTAGTTCATAAGAGAGAGCATATAAAGAAACTTGTTTTAAATCGTATTATAAACGCTCAATCTAGAAAACAAACAAGCAAACAAGTAAGAACGCTTCAGATCCCAAAAAATAGACAAAAATCTATTTTCATACATTACATACATAAATCAAAAGTCAGTATACATCGATATGATTTCTTGCCATGATGTGGAAATTACAAAGCTACCTTTTACAGGTAATTTAACAACACAATATTTACAAAGATTATGGAAGCTGAGAATTTAAATATGATTTCTGAATGCGCTCTTTTTAAACTGCCATTCAAGACTCAATCAGTTGAAAGAGCTGTCGAATAGGTCACAAGCTCTTCAAAATTGGTATGTAATCACAGGAAAAGAAAAAGTTTAGTAAAAACGAGGATATCTGACAGAAATATTTGATCAATTTACGACACAAAGGAACAATTTAACTGTGAAAGACGTATCTAAGAAATGTAAATACGTGCTTGCATTGGTTGGAAGGAAGGGTTCACGTGTAGGACTAGAAGTGCGGTCACCTCCTCGTGGTGAGTCCTGGGTAGTTCCACATGAGCTAGCGAAGAGTTGCAGGGTTCAAAGTAATAACAAAATTAATAAAAACAAGTTTGAAGACACTTCAAGTGAATATTGAGAGGAAATACTGAGTTAAAAAATGTCGAAAATATCAGAAATTTTGGGAAATTTGATGAACTTTGAGCGCAATGCACGAACTGAAATAATAATCTAAAATGGTTTTAAAAAATTCTTTGTATATTTCAAACCTTTTTTTTCCATTTAATAACCACCAGTCACTAGTTTTATCATTTGCAATATTTTTTAAAAAATTTTGAAAAATCCAAAAAAAATCAGAAATTTCAAAACTTTAGGCCAAATGCGCAGACTAAAGATGACGTCGCAAAAGTGAAATATTTTACAGAATTGTTACTTATCCTCATTCACAGTAAATGAAAGGTACCTGTTTACGAAAATCAAAAATTCATTTTTTTCGCTCCACCCTAGTACATAGTATAATTTTTAGTTAAAAGAAAAGTGTTTCATTTCAAAACAGTTTTAAAATTAGTTACTTAATTTAACCCGTTAATTACGACACTAGTATTTATACACTGGCAGAAAAAAAAATCCCAACACCAAGAAAAAATTTCTGTAGAGTAATGAAATTTGGGTTATGCAATTGTCTAGTTAACATGTTTAATTGATTAAATGTACAAGATCACCGGTTAATTTAAGCTCAAGAACATGCTGTGGAAATGTGAAATTATGTTAACTTAGTAGAGGGTGTAACCTCCAGAATTTTGAAGGCAAGCCTGCAAGCGTGCATGCATTATGTCATGCAGGTGCCGAATGTCACTTTGTAGTATGGAGTTCCATGCTTGTTGCACTTGTTGTGTCAATACTAGGACCGTCATTGCTGACTGTGGATGATGCTCGAGGTGCCGTCCCATGATATCCCATACGTTATCAATTGAAGACATACCTGGTGATTTTGCAGGTCATGGTAACATGTCAGCACTCTGTAGAGTACATTGAGTTACAGCAGCGATGTGAGGGCGAGCGTTATCCTGTTGGAAAACACCCCCTTGAATGCTACTCATGAAGGGCTGTACTACTGGCTAAATTACCCGATTGACGACAAATTTTCAGTCAGTGAGTTTGGGATAACCACAAGAATGACCCTGCTGTCGTAGGAAATTGCTCCAGAGACCATAACTCCAGGTATGGGTCTCGTGTGTCTAGGCCGTAGACCGCTTGGATTCAGGCGGTCCCCTGGCCTCCTTCTGACCAATATACAGCCACCACTGGCACTAAGGCAGAATCTGTTTTCATCAAAAATTACAACAGATCCCCACTCCGACCTTCAGTGAGCTCTGTCATGGCACCACTGCCGTCGGAAAAGGCAATGGTTTGCAGTCAGTGGAATATCGGCTGCAGGCTGCCTGGCTCGGAGCTGTCCTTGAAGTAAACACTTTCTTACCGTTCCTTGGGTCACAACGGTACCAACTGCAGCTCGAATGTCAGCCGCAGATGCAGTACGATGCGCCACAGACGTACGCAAGATTCGGCGATCTGCCTTCTCAGTCGTGCCACGTGGCTCGATCTTCTTGAGGTAGTACCATCCCTTGCCCATACTTTCCAATAATCATGCATGTTGGAAACATTCCCACCCACGTCTTTCTGCAATATCGCGAAATGAAAATCCACCTTCTCGTAGCCAAATTGTACGACCTTGTTTAAACTCGGTGAGCTGTTGATAATAGCTTCTTCGTCTTCTTAAAGGCAATCCTAGCTAACATGAACACAATTCGTCAAATTTCACGGAAAAATAATACACACGAGCTTCACAACAAGCCTTATTTGCATGTTCTGAGTGACGCCAGCTGCGCCACACTTATGCGCGGAATGCGAAATTTCATTCAATGTCATCTTTCAGTTGTATAAACACGCCTACCAAATTTCGTTTGTCTTAACACAAGTCCTTCTTGGTGTTGGGATTTTTTTTTCCGCCAGTGTATATTGTAACTTGACTTTAATATCCAGCTAATGAATCAATAACTGAAACTGAAGACAATAAGAAATATCGCGACTGCTATTTCACTGTATTTAGGGCCATTTTCCTATAGAAACCGATGCATCAGACCATTTTTAAAACAAAATTGTTTTCCTCTTTTATGGTAAGTTTTAAATAACCAGATCAATTAATGGAGTGTTTGCATTAGCATCGCAACTATTATAACACGACATAGCTGATTTTAGAAAACTTATCAAATAGGATTTTGATAAATAAATAGATAAATAACAATAATAAATAAATATATAAAATAAAATATAATATATAATCTAAGCGATTTATGAAAAAAAAAATACATTCATAGAACAAAATATGAGCACAATCTCAAATGGGGGCTAAATACTTGATTTTTCTTGCATTACTTTTTCTTATAATCAACGTATTAAAAATTAAGCTTCAAAACCAAAATTCATTTTCTGAAAAGATGACTTGATTTCATGTCACCAAGCCTGGAGAAATTACGTATAATATTTACTGCGTAACGTACGAGCTGGTTCATATACTTTTCTACGCTCAAAGTAAAACTTAGTCATCGTAAATATGCTGCAAGTTATCGACTAATATAAATATCATTCAATATTATTTAGAAAAAAAAACTTCCAAGTCTCTGATCAACTTGAATATTTACTGAAAGCGAATTTATTTATTTTTAAAATGCACATACTTGCTCCTTTTTAATAAAATTTTATTTATTGATTTTAATAAATTACTATCTTTTGAGGTAATCTTATGATTTAAATCAGTATTTGATTATTTTTCAAAAATAATTATCTGTTAACTAAATAAGCTCTTCTGTTGCGAATTAATTATGAACTATTTTAATAATTACTTATGTTTCTTAATATTAATTGAACATTTAATTATTATTTTATGTTATTTATTTATACATTTATTTATTGTTAAATAATTAGATAAGTGCCGGCTTTTCCTAGATATCCAAGCCGAATATTAATCCTAGCCCGATCCTGAAATCAGCATCGAAAAAGATATTACATAAACAACATCGAGAACTTCTTGGATAAAAATCGAATAAAGAAAAAACAAGTGAGTTCGGTAAGAACGGGTGTTGTCTATCTCACTAGTAAAAGCAGACCAACTCACAAAACCACGAAGGATGAAGTCATTAGGTGCAGAGTCGTCCAGTAATTTATTGCCTGTCACATGACGCAAAGGGGAGACAAGAAAGTTTCCCCTCGAAGTGGGAAGAAATGGGCGTGTTCTGGCGGGAGGCGGGATTTTTCGCTGTTTCTCAAGATTTTACTAAAACAACACTTTTGGAAATCCAAATAACTAGAGAGGAAATTGTCTTAGAAAGAAACTTGAAATATGCTTTTAAGGACAAATGTCCAAATTTCTCTTCCTTGTTTTCCGATTTTGCGTATTATTATTTCTCAAACATTGGAAAAATGACGTTTAAAAATTAAAAATGTTATTAAAAAATTTCCAAAACGACCACAGAAAAACAAAAACAAGGAAGGATAATTCTATGTCATCGCTATCGTTCCCAACAAACCGCGTGAAAATATTCTAATATTTTCTCGCGTTATGTCGATTACGAGTTGCAAATTTTCCCGTAGGGAAAGCATTAGCGTCGAAATCCAAGATGGACGGTAGCGAGGAGCCTTAATTGGGTAACAGATAAACGAATATCCCGCTTATACGAATAAAATATCTTGGAACCGATGCCATAGTCATAATGTTAAAGATCCCCGCTTAATCGAATACCCCGTTTAATCGGATAATATTTCTTAGAACCGGAACCGACAGTATTCGTTTAAGCGGGGCCGACAGTATCTGCAAAAATTGATATCCTTTAAAAGTAGCAGATGCGTCCATTTCCGCCGGTAAACCAGATGTTAGCCTTTCTTCTGTGGTGGGACAGTACTGGGATATATACTGTGTTTCAAATTGATTGTGATTAATTTGTAACCGTAAATAGTTTTTTAAATTTAGTAAATTACTTGTTATTTTTATTTTAGGTTGTTTACTACTGTTTTAGGACTTGGAGCGTGGGCAATTCTTGCTGTTAAAGCAGCAAGTGCTGTTTCCATTGGTCTAGTTTCTATGCACATATATTTCAGCATAACTCAAGGTCTTAATTCATATTAATGTATAACATATTTATTGTTAATAAAATAAATATTTAATTGGTAGTATTTTGTGGACAGTCTACATTTTTGATTGTTAAAACTGTGTTGGAAGATTTGAATTTTAAAATGATTTCTATCATCCTACTTTCAGTCTTTATTAGCTTCTATACTTTACTTCTGTACCTTGCAGCAAGGGACAGATTTACCGTATTTTTCGCCGTATAAGACGCACTTCTTCGCCCCAGAATCGGGGGGGGGGGGGGGAGTGCCTGCGTCTTATACGGCAAATAAAAAAGCCCAGAATTTTCTAGATTTGCCTCCTTTAAAAGGGGTGCGTCTTATATGCCGGTGAGTCTTATACGGCGAAAAATACGGTACATATGCATTTGGAATCTTGAACGCTTTTAGATCTACGTACTGTTGTGAACAATTATTGTCAGATATGACTATCATTGAAAAGATATTAAGCATCCCTTTTCTAACCTTAAACAAAAGAAAACAGTTTTACCGCACATGCATGCATAAACATAACTCTAAACATTCTGGCTGCATTCGAAGTGCATGAAGATTGTGTGCTTTCTTTTTCTTT
>JAXGGA010008600.1:0-55925 GCA_038373865.1 Uloborus plumipes | reverse complement strand
ACCTAATAAAGTATTCAAAATTTCAGTAGTGAATATTTTTCTGTAAATGTATCCATTAATGAGATATCTACTTACATTTAAATGTGTATGAGAGAAAATTATACAGCGAAATACAAAACAATTATATCTGTAAAATTCATTAAAAGCTGTTAGGCGCATTTTTTGCTTTTACACATAAATTAATGTTGAATAAACATAATGGAGGCGATTAAGATCAATTATGGTAAAATAGAAAAAAATTATAGGTTGAGCAAAAAATTAAAACAATGGCAGTGTCTTTTTGAAGTTTTCTGAGGGAGAAACATTATCATTTCATCTTAAGTTATAATTCTAACATAATCTACATTAAACCAATAAAAAGTGTAGTTATTTCTATTATTTCTATCAAATTTTGCAGTATTTTTTTTTTTCATTTGTACCATACTTCAAAATTGGACCTTCCAAATACTTTATGGTTTTCTTTGATGCAAGTTTCACAAATACATAGTTACCAGCTTTTGCAGTTTTTGTAGCTGAACCATCAATTACTTCTAGGTCTCCATAGTTATCTTTTATTTCGTCGTAGAAATTGCTTCATCAAAACTACTTTTCACTTTGAAATTATCATTATAATGGGGCGGTCCACTTACCCTAATAGAGTGGTTTTTCTCTATTAGAGCCCACTTACCCTAATAGAGAGAAACCACGGGGTAAGTGGGACCCTTCACCTTAAACACTTATTAATAATACTTTGCATAAAAATTCCTATTGCAATGTGTATTTTAGGTTAAAACCTACAAGAAAACTTGATGAACATAGAAAAAATAATAAAAATTAACATTGAAACACTTCTTTGAAAAATGTTGCTTGAACGCATAAATAAAAATTTTTTTTGGAAATTTTTTTGACATAAATTATATGCTCCAAAAAAAGTTCCATGAAACCCAAATATATGCAAAAGCAATCACTCTGATGTAATTTGACATGATCAGTACAAAAAAGTATAAAAACCATGTACGCATTTCAGTTTTAAGGGAGGTGGCCCACTTACCCGAACCAACCCTAATTTTCATGCTGATTTAAACGGTGTTCAAGATCGAGCTTAGTCTGACCAATGTAACCAAGTCTATGTTTGCAGGAAACTCCAAACGTACTCGTGTTGCTACCGCAATCAATGAGATGCTTCAAGTCAGTAAGCTTAAACTTGTTTTTTGATTATTTTAAATTATTTTTCATGTTTCATTTATCCTTTTAGTTTTTTTAATGTTAGTAAGTGCTCTATTTTATCATTATTTATTTTTATTTAATTTGCTCTAACGTTTATGGCTTTGTTTAGCCCAGTAAATGATCTTGAGTCCAGCAAAAGAGAATGAGCGGAACAGGCCCGTCATTTAGGGGGGCAGGGGGGGTCAATTGCCCCCTTTGACTTTGAGAAATCAATGTATTTACAAAAAGTGAGCGTGCTTTTTGTTGTTTTCTGGTGAAATTGCATTGTGTTTTTACCCTTTGCCCCCCCCCCCCACCCCCCCTGGAAAAACTTGAAAAGATGTCCGTGGAGCGGAAGCATTGCTTCTTCAGAAAGACAGGCCAGGCAGATTTTAAGTGAACAAGATGTTTTTTATTTGAAAGATTAATCCTTTTTAGAAATTTGCATGTAGTAATAAATATGCCTTTCACTTTCAAACGAGTGACAAACAACGTGTGTGGCTTCATTTTTATAAAGCGTTTGTTTCGTTGGTTAACTACTATTTTTCCTTTCTTCAAACTGCTATACACATTTTTCCATAATATAGCTTCTGAAGTTTATTTACACTTTACAGTCATAGTGCAGTAACAGACCGGATGTATAGCTTCTAGAAATAATTTCGAAGAGAAGTTGGCTATTTGAAGATGCGTCTGGCCACGAGCCATTCCCCTCTCAGTCGGTGGCTTGCAGCCAACATGCCATAAGGGTGGAAATTTTCTGAAAAGTGGCTAAAAGGTCAGAAACGTGGTTCGCCACAAATTCTGACACTGCATCGTTCATTCAATATGCATGAGGCATGAAGTCAGGAACAAACCAATTTGTTCACTAGCTTAGTTTTATTATTCTCAACATTCAGCGGAAATACTTCGCTGTTTTACTTACACGGTTGGTTAACCCGTTAATGCCTAGCGTCCCTTTTTAGGGACGGTCCAAAAAAGGGTCTGAATGTCCCCCAAAATGAACATTTCAACCAAATAATAGTGTTCAATTGGTACCTTGGTATTGTTTCAATTCGTTATTAACAGATTGTAGCATATAACCATTGTAAAGTTTTAATATGATCTTTATCAAAAATAACATCGTTCACAATCTCAAGAAAAAAGCTTACTTTTCAAAGTGATTCCCAGCTTCCCAGTTTATGTTAATGGCGATTTTATTTCTTCTTATAAACTGTCTTTTCAAATATTATATCGTAGGCAGAAAGAAAATTTAGTCAAAAAAGTATGTACCCTCTGGGGTGTATCGTAACTTTCAAGGGACGATTTTTCTTTCCTTAATAAAAAAAAATATTTTTTATATAATATTTTTTGAATTATTTTTCCTGTCCATTAAACTTCCTAATCCATTGTTTGTAACCAGTATACAAAATATCTTTGGAAAAAAAAATGTCAAGCATTAATGGATTAAAATACAAGTGAAGAGTAAACAAAAAAATTTTTAACCAGATAATTGGACTGCAGTTAGAGCAGTATTTCTTAAGTTCTTTCATTTATTAGATAATTTTGCTATCTATAAGTTCACCATTGCTCATTTTCAAAGTGAATAATTTTAGACCGTTTTCGGAGTAAGGCAGCGAAATAAGATATGAATACACATATTTATTGTCTAACGGAATAGTGCTGAAGGGACTTTATGAATCAGAAAACAAGTACAAGATATTCTGCTTCATAATTATTCACTTTCAAAACATGTTTACTCGTCAGATATATTTCAATGAACACATGACTAAAATTTTACAAAGAAATAATGTTACTACATCTTTTTCTCTCTAGACTGCAATAGAAGAATTTAAAACAGATATTGTATATGTGTACCGGAAACGTATAAACGAAGCAATGATTGTATGAACTGTTTATTTTTTAAATGGGGCAAATTCAGTTTTGAAAAAAAAAAAAAAAGGTGGTAATTGTATACCACATATCCTTATAAGCCACAGATGCATTTCATATACGAGTAGATAATGCTCTGCAACTTACGAAAGCGTGATTTAACGCTTTAAAACAATAAATCGCACCCTTGCTACTAAAGTGCCACAACTCAGAAAACTACGTTTTCCAGGAATTGCAAAAAACTGTTCCCGGGCTGACTAGGCACATTTTAGTATTTTTGAATTTGTCAATGTGAAGACCGATACATCTCAAACTATGATCGTTAGTTACGCACGTTACTCTACGACGGCTGGATGACAACTCAAGATGTGGCATTTCAGGGGATGGGGTCCTATGTATCTTGATAACAACAAAACGCCATAACTGCCCTTCGGCGACTGATTTTTCAATCCAACTTCTGGCTCATTTGGAGATTGGTAGAGACGTGTAAACTACGTCTAATGACGGTCATAACTCAAAAATTACAATTTTTGAGTTGTGGCACTTTTGTAGCGAGGGTGCGAAATGTTGATTTTAATGCATTTATACACCAGATCGTTTAATGCAACTAATCTGAGAAAGTGAGTATTTGATGTCAAAATAATTGGGCTAATTTACTATATTGAATGAAATGTTATTTTCATATGTAAGTACCTATGAAGTGTTTTAACCCAACCCATTTATGGCCAGTAGCCTAAAAACATGACGCTTGTTAGTTAGTACATACAAAAACCTGTAACGAGTATATCATTTTACTAAAGCTGTTTTTCACAAGTTAAATAGTCCTTCTTCTTGAAAAAATCAGTTAGAGCCACTATTTGGACATCAGAGTTTATTTATTGACAGCTATTTTCAGACAAATCAGTCAAGCAACGATCCAGCAAGGGAAACCACAGAGAGTAAGTTTTTTTGCGAACTTCTTTTTCATAAAATTAAACTATTTTAAAATGATTTGCTTAAAATTGATCAGAAATGCCTTCTGTAATGTTACTTTGCAAAAATAAAGTCAAGTAAGGTCGCATTTTGCTCACATATCTGCAAAATATCCCATAAACAGGACGTTAAATAACTTAATAAATATGGCAACGGCGAACTATTTTAAGCCTAAAATGTATGTAACCCATTCCAAGTAAGAGTTTTAAGCAGATAAAAATTAAAAAAAAAAAAAATGTTAAAAAAAACTCGGGCATAAATGGGTTAAACACGATCTATATTCTATTTCAAATTTCGAAGATCAGAGTTCCATCCTCTTTGCCCTCTTTAACTGCAAGAAAGATCTGACAGTTGTTCCAGTTGGTGTTCTGCCAAGAGTAAAATCTAATTATCCATACTTGCGAGAACAGCAGGACATTTAAGAGAAAGACATTGAATATACAGTGCTGCTAAAGAAATGCATTGAATACAATTATAGGTTTTAAATTATCCGTAGTCTTTGTTTAAAGACGTTTGGGGAATTATATATAAAGGGTCAGGGGGAAAAAGATGACAATCACGTTTTCGTCAATTTTGAGATATTAGCGCTATCTAGGAGCTATGAAGGATTAATATCATCTGTTAGAACAAGGGGGAAAAAAGATGAGAATCGACCGAAATGTGCATGAAAACTCTATTAACTACAAAGGGAGTTGCGAGAAATCAAACGTTGTTCTTCGTTTTTTTCGAAATCGCTTTTTGGTCACTTTCATCTTTTTTCCCCCTGGCCCTTCATATATCTTAATGTACACTGCTCGACATTGAAAATGCAACACCAAGAAGGAGTGGTCAGAAATTCATGCAAATTTCACCGTAGACGCACGTCACTGAGTTATGCAAATGATATGAAATGCGCAGCTCTCCGACGCACGTGAAGTAAGATATAAGAGAATGAAGTTGAAAAGTGGGCTATGTTCATGTTGGTTTTCCTGCCAGGCTAATTATCGGAGAAATTTGGTTTTTGTCTCGAAGGATACGTGTGATAGGAGGAAATGCTACGCCGTCCTCAACGAAGACACTTCCAGCATATAGACGACTTTAAAAGGGGTATGGTGATCAGACTGAAAAGGGGAGGTTGGTCCATACGTCAAATTGCAGCTGATACCCACATGGATGCAAGCACTGTGCATCGGCTGTGTCGGAGATGGTTGGAAAGAGGAAATGTAGCCACATTGAGGGGTGCAGGTGCAGCCAGAGTGACGTCAGACCGCTTGAATCGACGGATTCACCGACCCCGTCGACTGGTTGCACGTGGCCTGCAATCACGGCGCCCGCTAAGAAGACTGCCATTAACCTCACAGCACAGACTCCAACGTTTGGAATGGTGCCGGACCAGAGCGACGTGGATGGCAGAATGGCAAACCGTAGTGTTCTTAGATGAATCCCGCTTCTGTTTGTCCAGCGATAGTCATCGCATACGTGTGTGGCGTCGACGTGGAGAAAGATCGAATCCGGCAGTAACTGTGGAACGCCCCACAGCGCGACAACGTGGCATAATGGTTTGGGGCGTTATTGCATACAATTCCGTATCACCTCTAGTTCGTATTCGGGGCACTATGACGGCCCAACGATATGTAGATAATGTACTGCGGCCGGTGGCAATCCCCTACCTTCAGGGTCTGCCAAATGCAATTTTTCAACAGGATAACGCCCGGCCTCACAGTGCTCGAATCAGCCAACATACTCTACGAGGTGTACAGATGCTTTCCTGGCCACCATACTCTCCTGACTTGTCACCAATCGAACATGTGTGGGACGTGATTGGACGCCGTTTGCAGAACCTGTCACTGCCTCGTTCAGAGGACGAACTGTGGCAAATGGTTGAAAGGGAATAGAGTGCCATCCCTCAGGACACCATCCGCAGGCTTATTGACTCCATGCCTAGACCTGTTTCTTCGTGCATCACTGTCCGCGGTGGTCCTACTTCTTACTGAGCCGACGCCGTCCTCGCTCTAAATTTTGCTTATTTATTTTGAAATAAATATCACTTATTGTTCCATGCTGTCTCTGTCTTCTTACCAAATTTCATCAATTTCTGACCACTCCTTCTTGGTGTTGCATTTTCAATGTCGAGCAGTGTATATACAGGGTGGTTATAAATTAACAGGAGGTGTTTGGAGCCCTCTAGCTCGCGAACTACTGGGCGAATTTCGTGAGCGTGCATATTAGACCATGGGATTTTGATTTCTGGAATTAAAAAAAAAAAAAAAAAATTAGTTTGAAAAATTACCACCAGGGGGAAACTTGGCGCTGTAAAAGTGTATTACACTGAATATCGCGAATCAAACTTGAAAAGATGCTGTATAAATCAATTTCGCCAAGCAAAAATGATTGTTCTTCACAAATGAGGTTTAATATGATCGTCGTAGAATTTTCCATTAAAAAAACTCACCACGAACGAAATTAGCGGTCCATTTAACTAAATAGAATGCAATAATTTGCATAAACGCGTTGCGTTTAGCGATCATCTGTATAAAATGACTGACTGGGAGCATTCTCATCATTCTGAGCGCAGTTGCCTCTTGATGGCTTTAACTATGCAGGACCGCGCTTTGTTAGTGAAGCTCTACTATCAGCGTGATGAAAATGCCAATGTTACTCTTCGAGAATTTCGGTGAGTGAAGCAGTTGAGAAAAGGCCCGCTAACCATAACAAATTTAAAAAACATGATTAAGCTGTTTGAATTGACTGGATCTCTAGACCAGTAACCAGGCCAGGGACACAAGACGGTTAATCAGCTACAAGTTGACGAAGTTGCAAATGCTATTAGAGAACAGAAGATGGAGAATGTGCAAAGTACAAGTAGTGCTCGTGCAGTTTCTCGGAAGGCGCTGATCCCTTACTCAACAGTGCGGAATATTTTACGTGAGATGTTAAAATTTTTTCCTTACAAAATTTCTTCCACTCAAGAATTACTTCCTTGAGATACAGTTGCCCAACTGGACTTTTCTTCAAAGTTTATGCAAGTCGACGATACTTGGCAGTGGAAAATCCTATATGGAATGACGAAGCTCATTTCATTTAAACAGTGGCACAAACACGCACAACTGCCGGATTTGGGCCGCAACTAATCCGCATGTTTATGTGAAAAAAACTCTTCACTCGCCAAAAGTTACAGTGTGGTGTGGATTTACTGCATCTTTCATCATTGATCCTTAATTTTATGAGGAAAATCGGTGGACCAGTTACATGCACCGTTACTGCTGATAAGTACGCTGAGATGCTAAAAATTTTCGTAGTTCCCATTTGCAGCAACGAGGCTGTGTCGACTCAATCATCTTCATGCAGGATGGTGCACCACCCCACATCGGACTTAGGGTGCAGCGTGTTTTGAGGGAACATTTCTCTGATAGCAGAATTATTAGCCGCTCACTTCCTACGGTATGGCCCCCAAGGTCGCCCAATCTCAATCCATGTGATTTTTGGTTGTGGGGATAGCTGAAAAGTGTAGTGTATCAAAGAAACAATTCTGCTATCTCAAGTTTAAAAGATATGATAATTTTAAAAGTTTGCGAAATCCATTCTGATATGTTACGAGCTGCCGTAGAAAATGTTGTGCATCGTATGCAGTTCTTACAACTTTACAACGGCGATCATATCAAACCACATTTGTGACAAAAAAAGTCATTTTTGCAAATAAAATGGATGTATATTTTGTCAGCAGCAATTAATTCTTCGATAATCAGAATAATACACTTTTACAGTGCCAAATTTCCCCCTGGTGATGATTTTTCAAACTAATTTTTTTATTCCAGAAATTAAAATCCCATGGGCTAATATGCACGTTCACGAAATTTGGCAATGTTTCGCCCAGTAGTTCGCGAGTTAGAGGGCTCCAAACACCTCCTGTTAATTTACAACCACCCTGTACATATATTTCTTGCCACCGACAAAAGTTTAATGGGCAATTGGGTTCTTTACAATTGAAACTAATTATAATATATTGAACTATATTTATTAATTCACGATAACTTGCTCCGTTGGTAAGATATGTTTTATAGCAATGTAGAAGAAAACTTTATTTCGGTAAAAATTGACGAAGATTATGTTGAATTTTTTTTAGACAAGCAGTGAAAATCATTATGTTCATTTTGGATGAAATGAGGCATAAAATGTTACAGATTTTGACCAAGACTGTTGAAAGTAACTGAGTATGAAAAATTTGACTTGAAGATTATTTTTTAGCGAATGATTTTTTTTCCTTTTTTTTTTTTTTTTGCCCCAGCCTGTAGAAGGTAACAGAAAACGATTTATCTCCCCATGAAGGCAACGTAGGTAGATAATCTCACTAAAACAGTTCAGAAACTAAAAAAGTTCTCCATCTATAATACTGAATCTGGAGCCAATAGGTTACATGCGGGAACGCTAAAGCTTCCTATTATAATCTAAAATCAATTAAAAAGAGTAATTCTCCAAAAAAAAAAAAAATAATAATTATGCGCTACTTTTATGCAAATCATATGCAAAAGTGTCATTTGCATCAAAATTTTAACTTTACCCAAATAGGAGGAGTACAGCATTTAAAGGGGAAATAGAAACACCTAAATTGCACATCAAAAATATCCGGAAAGATGAAATTCATAATTGAATATGTTCAGCAATCTCCTACAGTACAAGTCAACTCATTGGAAAACAGGAACTTTGCATTTGTATCCTCGCTAATCCTATCGTTTGAAAACACGCTGAACTACCAGAATATCTACTAACCTCCGCTCACCAACTTTAGTTGCATAAATTACCACGAGTGGGACAATACAGTGGCTCTCCATTTACCCATGCGTCTTTAAACCCCAACTGACTCCTACCCCAATTTATATAAATAAAACAAAGAGTATATATGTGTGTGTGTACCTTATACAAATCCACAGTTTACATCGGATCTGGATTTAATTTGGCAGGCACCCGGGAAGGATCATAGGCTGGTTTTTGAGCGGGGTACCAGCTTATAGTACCGATCCGTAAAAGATCTATCCGTACCGATCTATAAAGTACCGATCCGTTCGAATTTCGAATAAAGGACATTAAAATGGCTCTATAGAGCAAAATACTTATCGGATCTTCTCGATTTTGATCTCATTCGAAAGAACGCAAAAAATACCTGTTAGGAAAGTTTCCTTCCGAATGTTTCAAAGCCACTAATCGCTATCTCCACCCTGAAAAAAGATACGGGCGTTTTTAAATTTGGAAATATCCATTTTAAATTGGATTTATAAAAATCGTCTGCACGAGCGTGAAAGAAATTAAATAGCATGAAATAAATTATTGATAACAAAAAAGTATTGCCATTTTGTTCTTGAACATAAATAAAGTTCTTGCTTTTGCTTTTCTTTTTAGCTGTAGCGGGGATTTAAAACTTTCTTTTCGATTGATTCATTTTTTGTACTGCGCAAAATGTCGACTTTAATCTAATCGGGACTTTTAGAGACACGCTTTACTTGACAAAAATTTTTATTCTCAAGGTATACCGGGCCACGCAGCTAGTTGATTAATAAAAACCAAACTTTGGAGGGCTACTAAGATTACAGAAAGATTTGCGACAAAATCCGATTCTTAAACGTAAATTTAATCAGAAATATTTTTGTGGTTTGAGTGGCAGTGTACCTAAAACTATTCTCGATTCTGTTGTTTTCAAGTTTCTGTCCCGAAGCATTTTCATCAAAAAATGAGTCAAACTTAATTCTATCCGGAGGTCTAATTCCATCGTGGCGAGAAAAAGCTCGTTTTGTTGAAGTGACCTCAAAAGAAAAGGGTCAGTATCCTCAAAGAATGACAGCTTGTCGTTCGTAAATCAACATTACACTCTTGCGACGTCAGTAATGTTTCACAGATGTCGCAAAAGAGTTATAAGTTAAAATGAGTTCAGGGATTCAACTAGTATTCAGGGATTTACAATATGTACGCTGCAAAACTGCATTTTAATTCTTCAGTTGCTGAAGAACACAGAGACATAGTTTTAACCGTAATTTACTTTATTATGATGAATAGTTGTTGACGAAAATTATATTTGACTGTTAAACATAATTTTTCATTAGGTTAATTGAAAGTTATGCTTTAATCTTAATTTACTTACGAAACGTCTCATGTCTTTAACCCATTTATGCCCAGTTGCCTAAAAACGGGACGCTTGTTAGTTACTGCATATAAAAACCTGCAATGGGTATATCATTTTACTAAAGCTATTTTTCACAAGTTAAATAGTCCTTCTTCTTGAGAAAACCAGTTAGAGCCGCTAGTTGGATATCAGAGTTTATTTATTGACAGCTATTTTCAGACAAATCAGTCAAGCAACGATCCAGCATGGGTAGCCACAGAAAGTAAGTTTTTTTTTTTGAAAAGCTTATTTTTCATAAAATTAAACTATTTTAAAATGATTTGCTTGAAATTGATCAGAGAGGCCTTCTTCTGTAATGCTACTTTGCAAAAGAAAAGGGTCATATTTTGCTCACATATCTGCAAAATATCCCATAAACAGGACGTTAAATAACTTCATAAATATGGCAACGGAAAACTATTTTAAGCCTAAAATGTATGTAAACCGTTCCAAGTAAGAGTTTTAAGCAGATAAAAATTGAGAAAAAAAAATCAAAAAAAAAAAAACTTGGGTATGAATGGGTTAATTAAAAAAAAAAAGAAAGAAAGAAAAAACGTTGCCGTAAAAATCTGGTTGGGGCTTGAAAGCTACAATCTTAAAGCGACTTCTTGAAATACGAACTGAATCAACTACATACTCATACTCGTATACCATGCATTTTGAAAACACTTCAATCCTTGGATGCACAATTAGGTTTGGGAAACGTCGCACACATGAGCCATTACAGACTTAGACGTCCTCAGGACGTCCTTTATTTCGCGTGTCATGGATTAACGTCCCCCAGACGTAATTTACTACAAATGCCGTTAAACCCTTTCACGTCTCAGAGATCATCTTAAGTCAAAGAGTTAAGTCTAGTAAAGGCTCAAGAAGCAACTTTTTTTCACAGCTCTCCTAATTAAGTACAATAGTTTAAAGCCGATATGTTGTCCAATAAGTGTCCGATATACGGCGCGATGACGTCAGTTGGCTAGTCACTAAATGTCAATGTGACCTCCCAAAAATTTTCTCTACTCTTTAAATGTAGTCTCTCATTTCGGCAAATTTGAAAATAGCATTCCATTTCTTAAAGTATTGTTACAAATCTTGTAAATAGTTGTTGTTTTTCCTGCCTTGCATCATTTTCACTAGTTTAGGTTTTATCTGGCGACATGTTGCAAAAGTATCTGAGGATATCACTTTTATCACTTGTATACCGGCCCTGAAACACTTTGTAGTTTTTACACTTGCCCTAACTTTGATAAGCGTGAAGACATTTTTCGCTCGGAGTGGTTTTTCTTTTTATTGCTAGAACTTTCTTGAATGGATTAGTCAAGTTATGAATGAACAGGATTTTGCTAGAATGTTGTCGAGATTTCGTTTCGAGTATAAATAGCTGGCCTTGAACACAGTCAGTTAGTTGTTTTTCTCAGATTGGATTTCTGAGAGGCTCGGTTTTATTCGCTTTGGGCGAATGTTTCTTTTGCTTTTGTAATTTCTTAATTACAGTTCACGTTAGATACATGGTGCTGAGTTACTGTTGAGAGTACAGTGTACTGTTTTGCTACCTAATTGCTGGATATTTAGCCATTGTTTCCAGCTCCTATTGTAAATAAGTGTACATACTTGTAAATAAATTTATAGTTATTTCCTCAAGATTGGAATGCTCATTTAAGAAAGATGAAGGTGCTACGGACTCGTTACAATTTTGGCGCCCAACGTGGGGCATCTTCAAGGTCTTTCTTGGAATTATCTGTGAACTTGGACTTTTCTTCCTAAGGACTTTTTGACTTCGGAATTTTATGGTGATTACTCGAGCAATGGATGAACAACTGAAACAACTCCTTGATGCGATCAACGCTGTTAAAAGAGACATGACTGCGAATCAAGAACAATTAAAGAATGAGCTGGCTACTAATCAAAAACAATTAAAGAGCGATTTAACCGCGAGCATAACTTCAAGTCAAGAAGAAGTTAAGAGCGATCTAACGTCAATGAAAAGTTTGGTGGAAAATAAATTTGCCAATATAGAAAATAAAGTGGAGGCTATAGAAGAAAAAGTTGACAGCGTTGAGAATCGAATCACCACAGTAGAAAACCATGTGGAAAAGAAAATTAAAGAACTTGAATCAAAGTTATCAGCATCCTGCAACAACTCAAGTGACTGTGTAGCTGCAGTTGGGACTTCTCGTCCATCCATTAAACTGGCCACATTTCACGGAAAGACCTCGTGGAATATTTACAAGAAGCAGTTCCTCATCGTTGCAGAAGCAAACTCCTGGGACTCTTCTACGAAAGCCTGTCACCTTGCAGCCTCGCTGAGAGGGGATGCCGCTGACATACTACAGACCGTCGCAGAGGACAAGCACCGCGACTTCGAAACCTTATCATCAGCCTTGGAGCTTCGCTTTGGCGAAACATGCCAAAAAGGATTCAGCAAACTTCAGCTCAAATCCCGACTCCAGAGGGCTGGAGAGACTTTGCAAGTTTTTGCAGCAGACGTTGAGAGGCTTTCCTATCTCGCCTTCTCGGACTGTCCTTCGGGTGTTCGCGATAGCCTGGCCCTGAACTACTTCATACATGGAGTGCGAAATCCAGAAGTTCAGACGGCTCTCCGGATGGCGGACATTAAGGATCTTAAATCCGGTCTGGTCTACGCAATGAAGTTCGAGGCTGCACAGCAAACATCTAGCAAGGATCGCCATTCAATCAGGGGCGTGGAAATGAATGCCCAGGATTCGAACTCAACTCGTCTCTCGGAAATTGAGCGACAAATCAGAGAGATGTCGGGGACCTTGAAGAAGATGACAGCTCGCAAAGACCAAAGTAGACAACCACTGAAGTGCTGGAAATGTGGCGGTGAGGGCCACCTACAAAGGAACTGCGAAGCCCGCCAAGAAACAAAAGGGAAGAGTACCTCTCCCTCTCCAGCTCAGGAAAACTAAGCAATGGCAATCTCGCGGGGCGGAGGTCGCCAAATTGGAATGAGCCCCATCCCAAAGTTTTCCAGATTTCCTCAAGAAGTGGCGGCTGCAATGGACTCTTCATTTACGCATATGTGAATGGGTTTCCCTGCGAAATGATTGTAGACACAGGAGTCAACGTTACCATCATTAGGACTGATGTGGCTCGTCAATTTGGACTCAAGATCTTATGGACGCCGCCCTGCGTTACTCTCCAAACTGTGACAGGTGACAAAATCGAGATTGAAGGAAAAGTGAACTTAGAAATAATGTTCGGGAGCGCCACTTACCATCACACGGCATTCGTCGCTGACATTGCAGATCCCTTCATTCTCGGACTGGTCTTTTTGAGAAAATTTGATTTTTCTATCGACTTTAAAAATAATGAGCTGCACTCGATGAGAGAAGACATAGCAATTTTCAATGCTGAAAATAACTTAAAATTCGCTCATGAAATAATAGCCCAAACAGATTTATTGATTCCCTCTAGATCAGAAGTACTAATACCTGGCTCCATCAAAGAAAACAACAGCTTTAAATTCGCCCTCATTGAATATCCTAACCATAATAATAGCCCAAAATGAGTACTAGTGGCATCTACGACTGTGGACCTTTCAAGGAATGCAGTTCCTGTGAGAGTCGCCAACGTAAGTGAAAGACCGAGGAATATTAAGAAAGGAGAAGTGTTGGCAACTTGTACTCCCGTAAACTGCATCATCAGAAGAATTGATTCCTCCGAGACTGTGTCTTCCGAATCCTTGACTTCGAAATTAATTGGGAGTGCACCATTATCGAAGGATCAAAGATACGCTGCGGAAAAATTGGTGGACAACTTCAAGCAGGTGTTTTCATCTACATCTGAAGATGTTGGTCGCACGAGTTTAACGCAGCATAGGATCGACACTGGAGATCATCCCCCTATCAAGCAGCATCCAAGACGACTACCGTTAGCCAAGAAGGAAGAGGTTGAGATCCTCTTGAAAGAGATGCAGGAGAATGACGTCATCGAACCCTCATCCAGTCCTTGGGCATCCCCTATCGTCTTGGTCCGAAAGAAAGACGGCTCCACCAGATTTTGTGTTGATTACCGACGCCTGAATGACTTCACCATGAAGGACAGTTACCCTCTTCCACGGATCGATGACACTCTGGACACCCTTTCCGGACACAAGTGGTTTTCGACCCCGGATTTAAAGAGCGGCTACTGGCAGGTAGAGATACACCCCGACGACCGAGAGAAGACGGCGTTTACAACCGGACAAGGCTTGTGGCAGTTTAAAGTGATGCCCTTCGGCCTCTGCAATGTACCAGCAACGTTCGAGCGTCTTATGGAGTCAGTGTTACGAGGACTTTTTTATGAATCCTGTCTTGTCTACTTGGACGACATCATCATCATAGGACGCAGTTTTGAGGAACATTTGGCTATTCTTAGGAAGGTACTGCAAAAGCTTAAGGAAGCCAACCTGAAGTTAAGCCCGTCCAAATGTAATTTGTTCCGCCGTGAGGTGCACTACCTTGGTCACATTATCTCTTCTGAGGGTGTACGAACAGATCCAGATAAGATATCCGCAGTCAAGAATTGGAGCCGCCCCGAAAATGTCCATCAGCTGCGAAGTTTCCTGGGGCTCAGCACGTACTACAGGAAGATTGTGAAGGGTTTTTCCAATATTGCACGACCTTTGCATAAACTGACGGAGAGCAAACAAAAATTTGAATGGTCCAAAGAATGCGAGGATGCATTTCTACAACTGAAGGAGGCTTTAACATCAACGCCTATTCTCTCTTATCCTCAGACTGAAAAATCCTTCATACTTGACACTGATGCGAGCCACGAGAGCGTTGGGGCTGTTTTTTTATCTCAAGAAATAGACGTTAACGAACATGTCATCGCCTACTGGAGCAAATGCTTATCCAAGTCGGAGCGAAATTATTGTGTCACAAGAAAGGAATTGCTCGCCATAGTTAAAGCTGTAGAGCATTTCCATCATTACCTCTACGGCCGTAAATTCCTGCTCCGGACCGATCATGCCTCTTTAACATGGCTTTTGAATTTCAAGAATCCAGAGGGTCAGGTAGCCAGGTGGATACAGCGGCTCTCCAGTTGCGGAATGGCGTCCTGTATCGGAAATGGGAATCTGACGATTGTAAAGCATTCAAATGGCAGTTACTCCTTCCCAGATCAAGAATTCCAGACTTTCTAAAGGAATTGCACAGTAGTCCGACTGGAGGACATTTTGGTGTCTTGAAAACCCTCCACAAGGTTCGAGAGCGTTTCTTCTGGAGCAAGGCGAAGGATGACGTGAAGAAGTGGTGCCCTTCTTGCGACGCCTGTGCCGCCCGTAAAGGACCGAAGAGAAGAAGCCGCGTGAAGCTACATCTTTACAACGTAGGAGCTCTTTCGAACGAATCGGGATCGACATTCTTGGTCCTCTACCGAAAACTACTAATGGGAACAAATACATCCTCGTCGCCATTGACTATTTCACCAAGTGGCCCGAAGCGTATTCCATTCCGGATCAAGAAGCTACCACTGTAGCAGAGATTCTGGTCCAGCATTGGATCTCGAGATATGGGACACCTTTGCAGATCCATTCCGATCAGGGAAGAAACTTCATCTCTGCTGTGTTTAAGGGCCTATGTAATATCCTCAAAATTGAGAAAACTCGAACGACACCACTACACCCACAATCGGACGGCATGGTGGAGAGATATAACAGGATAAACCTTAATAATCTCTCGCTTATGGTCTCCAAAAATTAACAGGATTGGGACAAGAAACTTCCTCTGTTCCTGCTGGCCTATAGTAGTGCTGTCCACGAGACCACCGGCTATTCCCCATCACGGATGCTCTTCGGACGAGAGCTTCGGCTACCTTGTGATCTCGTCTTCGGTCTCCCTCCAGATGCGCGCTTCATGGGAGCCTGTATATATCAATACCGCATCTTCAATTATCCCGCGTACGTCCATGATCTCCAGGCCCGTTTGGAAGACGTTCATCACTTCGCACGGGAGCGAATCAACATCGCGACGGAGAAAATGAAGACCCGATACGACACAAGGTCCACTGGTCATGATTTTCAAGAAGGTGACAAGGTGTGGCTATGGAATCCCATCCGACGTAAAGGTCTGTCACCCAAATTGCAGTCGCATTGGGATGGACCCTATACAGTCCTTCACCGGCTGAACGACGTCGTAGTGAGGATCCAGAAGTCATCACATTCAAAACCTAGGGTTGTCCATTATGATCGGCTAGCCCCATACTATCGCCATAGTTCGTAAAGTAAATCTAAAGCTACCATGATAATTTGTTTGTAAATTTTGTAAATAACTTTTGCCTTTAATTGTTTGTAATATTACTTTATCAATGTTATTATTTCTTTCATGTTCTCATTGTTATTGTTTATCATGTTTATGATTGGTCATCATGTAATGTGTGCACCTGTAAATTTTCCCTTGCTTCCTTTCTGGGGATTGTACTGCCCGGGACGTGCAGTCCTTGGGAAGGGGGTAATGTTACAAATCTTGTAAATAGTTGTTGTTTTTCCTGCTTTGCATCATGTTCACTAGTTTTGGTTTTATCTGGCGACATGTTGCAAAAGTATCTGAAGATATCACTTTTGTCACTTGTATATCGGCCCTGAAACACTTTGTAGTTTTTACACTTGCCCTAACTTTGATAAGCGTGAAGACATTTTTCGCTCGGAGTGGTTTTTCTTTTTATTGCTAGAACTTTCTTGAATGGATTAGTCAAGTTATGAGTGAACAGGATTTTGCTAGAATGTTGTCAGATTTCGTTTCGCGTATAAATAGCTGGCCTTGAACACAGTCAGTTAGTTGTTTTCCTCAGATTGGATTTCTGAGAGGCTCGGCTTTATTCGCTTTGGGCGAATGTTTCTTTTGCTTTTGTAATTTTTTAATTACTGTTCGCGTTAGATACGTGTTTCTGAGTTACTGTTGAGAGTACAGTGTACTGTTTTGCTACCTAATTGCTGAATGTTTAGCAATTGTTTCCTGCTCCTATTGTAAATAAGTGTACATACTTGTAAATAAATTTATAGTTATTTCCTCAAGATTGGAATGCTCATTTAAGAAAGTTGAAGGTGCTACGGACTCGTTACAGTATGCCTATAAGGTCTCCGCTCATCGATGCAGGTGCACATTCATGTTCCCATTATATTATTCGACAAATTTATTCGGAAAGTTGAGAACTTCCACATAATAAAATTATGATACAGGGTGAATGAATACATGATAGATCTCAGCCATCTAAGACGTCTGATGATATTTTTCAGGGGCGCTCAATGGGAGGTCGCGGGAGGTCACTGTCCCCTCCCAAAAATTTCCTTGTTCGGCAATTATGTCTCACAATTTGTCAAATTTCGAGACAGCATTTTTGAAATGATTTCTATTATCTCTTTTTATTGATGTAGGTGTACGCATTTTATCAATAAGCAAAATCAGGACTTTTTCTCGGTGAACTTAGAATTTCCACCCTGCTTAAAAATCAAGTTTAGGTTGCTCTTGCTCCTCATGCGGACGAATTTGAATAAATTATTCTGGAATAGTTTGAAGCAAAATGTCACTAAATGTTGCTAGATTAGGGTTCCAAATAATATTTCAGGAAGGAACGAGAAATTGAGGTTTGAAAAACGTCTAAAAAAAGTCTACCTTCATGACGTCATCCTTGCTCCCAATGCAGAATAATGTTCCATAAATTAAAAAATACCGAGAAAGTTCTATGTTTTTCGGGAGAGAGATAATGTTTCGAAGTTTGATGCTTGCATAGCATGTTCTGAAAAAAAAAAGCAAGAGGACAATATTGCTTTATGAAGATGTTTATGTACTAATTGTTTTCTCATTAATAAATAAAAGTATAAAACTACTATTCAATAAATCATAAAAATAAAGCCTTTATAGCATTCTTATTTTACCCCACGCTATGGGGTTAAATAACCCATTGACGACGCATTTTATAACTTCCCCAGCAGCACCAGAACGTTCAAATTTTGTGCAAAAATGGTGTTATTGGTCAAATAACGGTGCTAAGTGTCCCTTGAACGTTATATTCGACGTGCAAAAACAGTAATATTATCACGCTGTCATTTCAGTGCTTAAGGAACGTGATATTTGACATGCAAAAACAGTAATATTATCACGGTGTCATTTCAGTGCTTAAGGAACGTGATATTTGACGCGCAAAAACAGTAATATTATCACGGTGTCATTTCAGTGCCTAAGGAACGTGATATTTGACGTGCAAAAACAGTAATATTATCACGGTGTCATTTCAGTGCTTAAGGAACGTGATATTTGACGGGCAAAAACAGTAATATTATCACGGTGTCATTTCAGTTCTTAAGGAGGTGCTTAATTTCTCAGAATTGAAGTCGTGAATTGCTGCTTTTTAGAAAGGGGGGAGGAATCATATCTACAGAAACTTTAAGTTTTATCCTAAACAACTCTTTCTCCCAAGATCCTAATCAGATTTGCATGCATTTCAGTAAAAAAATATTATATTCATACTAATAAAATGATATGATTTACGCTCTTAGTCTTTCATAGATGGCGCCTCCTGCAAAAAATTTCCTTTTAAAGTATTATTTATCTCCCTCGATAAGATCAAGTAGCGTCTAGTGGTTAGCGTGTCCTGCTGGAGTCGCAAGGGACTCGCGTTCGAATCCCGCGGAATGAATATATTAAATTCAAAGTAATTAAACAATCAATAATTAAATTTAATAAATTAAGTAATTAAATAATTAAATCCAAGATGGCGACGATCATGGATCAAAAATGGCGGATCAAAAAGGACGTCACGGTTTAAACACGTCACGGCCACCGGCCTAAAACTCACCCAGCTAAAAAAGTATACGTAGTATACTTTTTTAGCTGGGGAGCACTGAAAACAAACGTATTTCCAGAACCTAAATATAACCTATCATTCCACGTTCAAAATTGGGACAAAAAAAAGGTGGTCAACACCAGATTTCGACGTGTCATATTACCATCGATCGATGAGACACATAGACGTTGACAATACGTGCTGCGAGAACGTGTTTTGAACGTGCCGGCTGGTGCGCTCTGTACGTGTTGCAGAACGTGTTTTGAACGCCTTTGTGCTGCTTGGGTTATTTGTCAGTACGAATATTTTAATTTTTCAGAAATTATTTAACTTTAAAAGTCATAAGGAATATTCATCAGCATATCCTGAGCATTTTGTTCTTTAGTTGAATCGAAAAATATTTTGCTGTCAAAGCATGATTGTAAAACTGTCCTTTATTTCACCCATTTTATCCCATCTGAGGTTATATGATATGTTCTTGATAACCCAATGTAGTACCTAAAACTGAAGTATTTCTTTCTCCTCAAAACTCACAATATTTTATTATTTGAGCCAAGTATTATTTATTATACTATTAAAAATCCAAACTGTATTTAGTTTATTACATGTATTTGGAGCAAGAACGAAGCACTATCAATCCATAGCAATTAATAAAGCGTGCGTAATATTATAAATTTTAAAAATGCGATTGAAATTGGTTCAATAGGTGCACATTCTAACTTATTTTTTAAAGATTTTGTCTTTGTTTAACCCATTAATGCCTAGCGTCCCTTTTTGGAGACGGTTCCAAAAAAGGGTCTGAATTTTCCCCAAAGTGAACATTTCAACCAAGTAATAGTGTTCAATGAGTACCTTGGTATTGTTTCGATTCGTTAATAACAGATTGCAGCATGTAGCCAGTGTAAAGTATGTTCTGTAGCAGTTTTAATATGATCTTTATCAAAAGTGACATCGTTCACAATCTCAAGAAAAAAAGCAAAGTTTGCAAAGTGATTCCCAGCTTATGTTACTTGCTGATTTTATTTCTTCTTATAAAATGTCTTTTTAAATATTATATCGTAGGCATAAAAAAATTTTAGTAAAAAAAGTATGTAGTCTCTGGGGTGTATCGAACTTTTAAGGAACGATTTTTCTTTCCTTCATTAAAAAATTATTTTTTACATGATTTTTTTAAAATTATTTTTCTTGTCCATTAAACATTTTGTAACTAGTATACAAAATTTCTTTGGAAAAAAAATGTCAGGCATTAATGGTTAATATATTTTAATACTAATTTAATTCCTATAAGTTTTTGAAAAATGGAACTGTTCCATTCTCGCGTCAAAGTTTTAAATTAATTGGAAAGTAAAAGATGATAAAGATTATTCAATTAGAAATCAATAGATATTTTGATATTGGTGAAACTTCTGACGTTTGAAAGGCCGAAGAAAGTAGACCACTTTAAAGTTAACGGAACACACATGAAAAAAAAAAAAAAAAAAAGAGTATGATAGTCCTAAACACAATCATACTTTGGGGTTATGTTAACCCATTTGTGCCCAAGTTTTTTTTTCCAATTTTTTTCAATATTTATCTGATTAATCCTTTAACTGTCAAGTTATTTTGATTTTCAACACTTTTCCAAGCACAAACCCGAGAAAAAGTCGGGTTTGACAAAGAGATGAAGCCGAAATAAACGTCTCCCGATATATATTCGGGTATAACAATACGATGCACTCAAAAAAAAAAAAAAAAAAATACCCCGAGTATTACTCGGGCGTGACATTTTCGAAAACCAGCTGTGCCCGAGACTATCTCGGGCATAACAGTTAAAAGGTTAAAACTCTTACTTGGAATGGTTTGCATACATTTCAGGCTTAAAATAGTTCGCCGTTACCATATTTATTAAGTTATTTAACGTCCTGTTTGTGGGACACGGGGCAGGTATGTGCGCAAAATACGACCTTACTTGACTTTACTTTTGCAAAGTAACATTACGGAAGGCATCTGTGATCTATTTTAAGCAAATCATTTTAAAATGGTTTAATTTTATGAAAAATAAGTTCGCAAAAAAAAACTTACTTTCTGTGGCTACCCATGCTGGATCGTTGCTTGACTGATTTGTCTGAAATTAACTGTCAATAAATAAACTCTGATGTTCAACTAGTGGTTCTATCTGGTTTTCTCAGGAAGAAGAACTATTTAACTTGTGAAAAACAGCTTTAGTAAAAGGATATACCCATTACAGGTTTTTGTATGCAGTAACTAACAAGCGTCTCGTTTTTAGGCTACTGGGCATAAATGGGTTGACATTTCACTTTCATCGATGCATCAGCTTCTAACACCGAGCTTTTTCGCGCATCTCTTATTACATGATTTGAAAAGTGAGTTCAATGTACCCTATCGGAAAGGATTTCAACTACTTATATATATATAAAAAAAACTTGTCGTAAATAGTTCGTCCAGATTTGAGAGCACCAACTCTGAAAAAGGAGTGAAGAGACAAAGCGGAAAACATACAAGAGTAAAGAACTCTTGATTATGTCTTAGATTGATATAAAGGAACTAGATACGGATACGTATCTTGGTTTCTGCAGCAGAGCAATTGGAAAATCTGATTTACTTCATGAACTGTCGAGTGGTGATATCTTGCACTTACTTCTCGCGCGTTCTCTGAAACTGTCATCTCTTACCTTGATTTTTCGTTAAAGAAATAAAGAACGGGTTACTTCATCGCCATGTTTGCCCACTGGCAAGTTTGCCCACTGCCCAGTGGGCAGAAAATAGAATAATTTAAAGCTTTTCACTTGAAGAGTAAAATTAAGACATTTTCCCATATTGCTTTATAAAATATCAAATTTCACGTTTGTTTAACTATTTTTTGAATAAAATATTTTAATTTTCTAAACGTTGCAAGGTTAGAAACCCTATTTGCACCCATATGACCCCTCCCCTCCCTATTTTGATTGGTCACATTTTAATAATGATTCCGTCCTAAACTAGAAACTGGATTCGCCCTCGAGTGGAGCCCAAAGTTAGCCTGAAAACAGGAACCATACTTTCATGCCAATGAATGGCGATTCATTTTGAAATGTAAGGCGCAAATCTATTATTTTAATGTCTCTTACGCTATGCGAAATCTAAGAGAAAATAAAGAACCACTAAAGGGCACGCTGCTGTGCATCAAGATCTCGGATACGTTTTGTCATTAGTGATCTAATGATGTTTTGAAGTGCTGAAAGAGCAGTCTGCGTGTTGGCTACAAGGAAGTCATTTCCAGAAATAATCTTTCCTCTGTCTTCACCTCTGTTCTCGTTGTTAAATGTAATCTTAGACATAGACGCCCAATTGTGCGGGGGGGGGGGGGGCATGAGATTTTCAGATGGGGCCTTTCAGGACGTTTTTTTTTTCATTTTGTGGCTACGCTCACTTTTGAGGGGACTTGGGTATTTGGGGAGGGGTGTGCCAATGCACCTAGGAAGGAGGGACACCGCTGTCTTTGAATAGGTCATGGTTGGCAGACAAGACTTTCTTCGGAAGCAAAATTTCGAATTTACGCTGTCTTTCTTTTTTCGACACTTATTCGCTTGCAACTTTAAACTGGAACTGAGCCATTCGATTTTACTGGTTTCTTTCCTTTCTTTTTTTTCTTTTTTTTTGAGTTTAAGAAATAGAAAAAGCTTCGGGACACATGGTCTCGTAGCTATTATGTCAAAGCACATATTCAAGATAATGGCACATTCTACTTTTATGCAGTAAATTACCGCCCATAAGGCAGGCCAATGGCATAAACACAAACAAATACACCAACAGCCCAGTCATGACATGTTGAGACAGCAGTTTCGTCCTCCTCATGGATTCATCATTCAGGAATAGTCAGTATCCGAATTGGCGACAGATGTTCTCTCATTCCAGATGAGAGTGAGAATGTCAATTTTTTAGCAGACAGTTAGTTGACAGTCACTGCCTTCATTTTTCCAGTCGAACTGCGCTACAGTTTGCGGATGCCCGCTGGTTTTCTACATGAATTTTATCTACCAGTTTGATAACGATCTCAGCTTCAATGAGAAGACGTCTGCCTCCTGCTTGGTTTTTGACTATTTCCTGACTTCTGAGTCTATTAAAAGATCGAAACTACAGTCTCAGTATGTCATGACCGAGCTTTTGGTATATAGTTTATAATTTACTTTTGATTGACTTATTTCGTTGAGCAATTAATGTGTACATTCTTTAATGGCGCTTCGTTCGAATTTCAGTCTCAAATTTCTGACCATAAACACTTTTTAATTTTCCATTTTCCAGAGAACATTATCTGAAAACGACCTTTTTTGTTAATAGTGGTGTTTCACTGCAAAATATTAATAAACGAGGGTTAAGTCAAAAATTACCTCTACTTTCCGTTCTACAACTTTATTAAAAGATATTCGTGCGTAACCAGATAAAATGCTTTTCGATATAGTCTCCACCTTTAACAATTGAAGGGCCAGGGGGAAAAAAGATGAAAGTGACCAAAAAGCGATTTCGAGAAAAACGAAGAACAAAGTTTGATTTCTCGTAGCTCCTTATGTAGTTTTTCCGAGTTTTCATGCACATTTCGGTCGCTTCTCATCTCTTTTCCCTTTGTTGTTCTACCAGCTGATACTAGTCCTTCATAGCCCCTAGATAGCGCTAATATCTCAAAATTGACGAAAAAGTGACTTTCATCTTTTTTTCCCCCTGGCCCTTCAATTCCCTTTGTCCAGCTAACCGAAAGCTTTCGATTGCCTTCGTGGTTGTAAGAATTCTGTTGGTAATAAAGTCACTTTTGCTCCGTGTCCCAAACGCTCCACTTTAAGTTCTTGCTGGATATTATAATAGGCATAACTGTGACTTATGTTTAAAGAAGACGCAACCTCATCTATGGTATGATAATTTGCTTTATCCGCTGTAACCATCTCTTGAGCTTGCCGAATGTTGTCGTCAGTGGGCGAAGTTGACGGCTCCCTCTTTTTTTCTTTTTTTCATTGTTAAGTTCGTTCGGCCACTTTAAAACATTTCGATCCATGAAAAAACACTTTTTCGAGATAAAGCACTTTCCCCGTATTGTGATATAAGTCTCTGGTGAATTTCAGCACCTTTCACACCCTGATACCACAAAAACCTGATCACTCCTCGTTGCTCCTCCTGTGCAACCTGATAACAGAGCTGTCATGCTTATGCTGTTGTAGGTAGATGACACCTGACACAATCATGATTGAATTCACCTGAGCCTGCAGCCGCCTCCTGTCTTAATCTCTTTAAGTTATAGACCAAAAAGTGTCCGTAATTTTTTGACTTACCATCGGAAGGTAATACCCTCGTACTAATGTAATTACTTACACAATTAGCTTTATTTTTACAGTAACTTTAACTTTTTTCATTCAATCACGTCTGAGAGACGCCATTGAATTTCCCCTTTTTTAGTTAATCCGTTGAACTATTTTCAGTCGAATAATAGGGTCCAAAGAATGTTTATACATTTTGAATTAGAAATTTAGTGTGGATTCTGAGACATCAGATCACAAAGGAGACGTCATTGAATGCCACCGTTTCAAGTGGAACTGTAGACTGATGTCTTTAAAACTTCAGTTATTTGTATGCTCCATTACGGACTGCTTCATATCAACGAGGCAATGTTGACTGTTAAGACAATTTCTTTCATTTTCAGGAAAGTGCCATACATCAATTTTCAAGTAAGTAGAGTATACTCGCCCCCCCCCTTCTATGAGGTCATGAGAAATAACTTCGTATCAAGCTCAATAAATGTTAGTGTACATAATAATCTCACCTTCTCTGCGTAGTTAATATCTTTTAATGCATGGTACAAAAGCATCAATAATAAAATATGCGAAGCATTCTCACTCTCGCTTTAAGAAGGGTGGATTTGAAAGAAATTTTCAATCTAAATATTTTTGACCTAAATGAAATTTATTTGAAACGTATCTTGACCAAGAAGAATTGCCATGCTTCATTAATAAAGAAACATCCTCACATGGAAGATTAAAAGGTTGAAATAGGAAACTAGCTCCTGTCATGTTACAAATATTTCTAAATGTGATGTCATGAACCCATTAATGCCTGACATTTTTTTCCAAAGATATTTTGTATACTGGTTACAGTGTTTAATGGGCTGGAAAAATAATTAAAAAATATCATGTAAAAAATAATTTCTTTATTAAGGAAAGAAAAATCGTCCCTTAAAAGTTACGATAGAATCCAGAGGGTACATACTTTTCTTAGTAAGTTTTTTTTTCTACCTACGATATAATATTTGAAAAGACATTTTATAAGAAGAAATAAAATCAGCAATTAACATAAACTGGGAAGCTAGGAATAACTTTGAAAACTTAGCTTTTTTTACTTGAGATTGTGAACGATGTCATTTTTGATAAAAGATCATATTAAAACTGCTACAGCACACACTTTACAATGGTTATGTGCTGCAATCTGTTAATAACGAATCGAAACAATACCAAGGTACTCATTGAACACTATTATTTGGTTGAAATGTTCATTTTTGGGAAATTCAGACCCTTTTTTGGACCATCCCTAAAAAGGGACGCTAGGCATTAATGCTTTAAGATTTTATTTGATGAAAACTATTATGCATTAATCAACTGGAGGATATGACAACAAAGTTTCATGTCTTTTAACAGTGGCAAAAGGTCAATTTGCGAAAAGAGTTACATTAATTGAAAACTCAAAGTACAGAGGATATTTGACACATAAAAAAAGGTTTACGTGTTTAAAATTACTTGATTATAAAACATTTAATTTCTGAGATGAAAAGATTAC
Organism: Uloborus plumipes; assembly: GCA_038373865.1. Taxonomy (NCBI): domain Eukaryota; kingdom Metazoa; phylum Arthropoda; class Arachnida; order Araneae; family Uloboridae; genus Uloborus; species Uloborus plumipes. The sequence goes on along the minus strand of JAXGGA010008600.1, from coordinate 30,196 downwards.
ATTTCATACAAATGTACTCATTCCATCGTCAGTTAATCTTCATTTTCTGCTTAAGTTTGCAATTTTGTAATGAAGCTATAACACAAATTTCGGATCGCATTCTTTTGAAACCTGTTCAGATTGAATATGCATTCTCTTATAGATCATTTAATAGTAAACTTAAACTTGAACAAAATGTTTTCATTGCCTTTGATATATGTTTTTAAGTCGAATAGCGAACGAATACGAAGATTTGGTTTTGAGTTGACTGACATCATCATTCCATTCTTTGTATTATCGTTCCGATGTTCATGTACGAAGACTACCAACTGCTCGCCCATTCTAAAAGGAAACTGAGAAAGAAAAGGGCGTAGAATTCTCTTCCTAATCGTCTGGCTGTTATTTGCTGCCAGCGAACCTTGAGCTTTTTCACGAAAATGGCGCGATCACCAAATAGAGAGCACAACCCATACACTGCTGAAGTCGTAATCTTCGGTTGCCATGGCAACTGGCGGCCGAAGAGGTTCTTGCTGGCTTCTGCTCAAATGTATCATTTTCGAACAGGAAAATTGCCTTCCTTTTCCCTTTTTTCGTTCCTTTTTCTTGATAGTGCCCTGGGTTCTTTGAAAAGCAAATCATCATCATCTGAACAAAATTCAACTAGGCTCCTCCAAGAGGGCTTCAGTCTTTCTGAATGGTGATTGCAAACATTCGAAATATTTGGCTGCTTAGAAAAATTTCAGTTCGTTTTCTATGATTCAGTTGTTGAGAATATTACATCAGTTCAGAAAGACAAAACGTTTATATTTCCATTGTGTTTTTGGCAGTTTGCAAATTAAACAAGATTATCTTTTTTGTCCATTGCATACCATTTTTATTCAGCAGTATTATTTTTGTAAAATAATTTGGAAGAATAATGCTAAGTCATTCACTAAGTTCATTACGAATAATGAGTATAAATCGCCCTTCTGCTGTGAAAAGTATTTTTTGTCTCGAAAGAGCACGGCGATAAATTAAATTCATTTGAGTTACATGATATTTTTTTCGTAAATTATATACAGTAAACTCTCATTTATGCGCCTGCTCTAGGGACCAACAGACAAAGGCGCATAAGTGAGAGAAACGTATAAGTGAACAAGCCAATTTAAATGATTAAAACTCAACATAGATTCTAATGAGAGAGTGAATAAGAATGTTTCTATAGAAAAGGGACATATTACTACAGTTTGGCAATTTCTGTAACGTAACTTGATAAAGAGAAAACAAAAGTTGTAGCATACCTAATTACAAACTATTCCCTTTTAAAAAGATGCATAATAGATAATTGTCCCTCTCCGAACTCTAGTTCATGCGGAAAAAATGCCTCCCGTGAGCAATAAAGGCGAAAGATTGAAGAGGAAAGTAAAGAAAAATGCTTATTTTTTAAAGAAAATAAATAAATTTTCGTACGTTTTAGGGAAAATTCGGCGCATAAGTGAAATATTTATCTTTAAAGCGACGCATAAACAAACAATGCTATCATTATTTTGCTATGGAATGTGCTGGGACCATTCAAAATCGTCGTATAAGTGAAAAAAGCGCATAATTGAGGTGGCGTAAAAGTGAGAGTTCACTGTATTTAAGACCGAAACTCGCAAAACGCGAAGATTGTAATGCAATCTATATGTTACCTGACAGTGTGACAGTTCGATGTACGATTTATAACCGAAATTTTATGATTTCAGTGCTTTCTTCCTCACGAGCAACACTATTTGTATTGAAAAAGGTTTTTTGTTGAAGAATACTTGATGGTTTATCAAAATCTTTTTGAAAAGTTTTATTTATTGTGTAACTAGCTTTATGCCCGGCGTTGCGCGGGTGCGTATTAATATAAAACTTTAGCTTCTCAAAAAATTCTAATAAAAATTTAACGCAAAACTTGTTCATAAACAACGTTCTTAGTTTCACCTTCAGGCGCAAGAATAAATAAATTTAGTCTTGATGTAGTAGTTCTCTCTTGTTGTTCTTTTAAACGAAACTGACGCTGACTCACTGTCTCCGATTGTCTTGATCTAGTTGCTCTATCTCTCAGATCTCTTAGACGATACTCACGCTGCTCATTGCTTTCTAATGCTCTAGCCGTCATATCTCTAATGTGCACTGTCGCTAGTCTTCGATTTCTCTCCTCAGGACTCTCATTTCCACGTTTTTCAGCCGTTTTTTTGCCTTAGGGCGCTTTTCCACTTGACGACACGACAACGACGAAAGTCGGACGGAAATACTGCAACGATAAGTACGGTGTCGTGTCGTCTATAGCACTGCTTTTCCACTCAAACGATATCGTTTGTCCGAACGGGTCATTTTCCACCGCATTTCATTTCGAAACAGCACTGTGTTTGCACGTCTATTATTATGGCTGCTCAATTTAACAGATTACGACTACTATATTTGCTTTACCTCCGGAGAAAAAAAAAAATTAAGAACAAAAAAAATATATATAATGAAATTATATGCGTGTTCTACAAGTACTATGTGAAACGAGGTACGCCTGTATACATATTGTAGAATAGATAACTTGATTACTGATTTTAGGTGATTTTAAATATTTTTACTAAATTTACAAAGAATAGTAAAAATTTAAAATCTGGACAATATTATTTTACACAAGTATTTTAATCTAAAGTGTATAATATATTTTTATAGTCCCGAACAATGCTCTTTGAACTTACCTGTTTCTTTCTTGTCTGTAGAAGATTTGCCGTCATATTCCTCATCTAAGAATCTAAAAACTTCTTCCCAGGCTTTTCCCTGTGAATTTTATTTGTGTTTGAAATATTTCGCTTATCCCACAGAAACGATCGCTGCTCAATTAATTCACACAAAACAGACACGTCAAACTTGAATTCCATGAATACTGTGTTGCTCATCTAAGAAAGTTCAGAATGAAAGTTTGATCTTTTTTGAAGCATTAAAAATCGTCTGAGCAACAATTAATGAAACAAAGTATAAAATAAAATGATTAAAATCTTTTATTGCTACATCTTTTATCAATCGTCTGCAAATTGAAGCTTATAGTTTATTATTGCAGAAACGTCGGATTTATACGCCATTGCTATATTTTGAAGAAAGTAAACAGATGAATGAATGTCGTCCCGATTTTAAAGGCGAGACGGCTGCCATCCGACACGAATGGGACGACAAACGACAGCGTTCGGTCGGAGACGACACACTCGTCCTGGAATCGGGAGATGGAAAAGCGCATAGCATATTTTAATGCATTTTGCGTGCTCCAATGTCGGATGACGACAATCGCTTTCGATTTATCGTTGCCGTGTCGGTAAGTGGAAAAGCGTCCTTAGGATGAACTTGTCCTATTGCTTTCCGTTTCTTCGGAGGCATTTTTGCAGAGTGGTAGCTAAATATACTTACAATTCAAAAATTTATGTTTTTCTTAATCGTTGTTTCCGAGCCTCGAGGTAGAAAGGTTGATAAATCAGAAATAAATTACTTTCTCGCTTTAAAGGTTTATCTCTATCAGTCGAAAAGAAAAAAAAAAGCAGTTTAATTATTTTTGACTTATTTCATGCTAAAATGAAATAGGTGAGCCTTGAAATGAAAATTCATTGTTTTAATTTTAATCTTTGTTGGAAAAATGCTAATATTTAAATACCATAAATTTTATCAATTTATAACCTAAAGGCTCTTGTCGATTAAAAAAATAGGCCTAATAATAGGCTAGATTCCTATATAAAAGGGTCATTTTTTGACAAAAAACTTGAATTTGAGCTTTTTAGATTTTTTAAAACTTCAAGACCCCGCCTATGAGAATTCTAGGGCATCAAGGAACCTCTGTGTCAAGTTTGATGAAAATCTGACGCAAACTGTGGATTTGTATAGAGAACAAGTATACATACACTCATTTATATATATGGGTGATTCTACAAAAATGGGAATATTTCTAACATGTAGATTTCAAAAAATTAATTTAAAATTAAAAATCTGAAAAAAATCAGCAAAACACTTGATAAGTTACATAAGTAAAATAGAATATCAGCAGAGCTTAAATGTTTGTATTTTATTGGATTTTTGGATTTTTATTTTTTTGAAGGCATATGTGAATGATAAAAAGGGCATGTGGATGACACAATGGGTATGTGAATATAACACAGTAAGTATGTGAATAACACAAACACAATAGGTATATTAATGAAATTTTTTAACCAGTAAACTGTTAGACATAATTTTTAAACATTGTACTGTCATAGTTTGGCTTTTGATTCATCCACGTGTCTTATATTGGGGCATGTGAATGACAATAGAAAAAGGGCATGTGAATGACAAATCACAAGTAATTGTGTTCTTCAAAAGTCATATCTGAATATTTTTCGGCTTCACTTCGAATTAGAACCCACAAATGTAAGCCTTAGGATTATTCATTATCAAAATTTATTTACATGTACATTTTACATGCATTCTGTGGGGCATGTTAATGACAAAGATAAAAAACACTTGCCTTGAAAGTTGAGTTTAGCTTGCTTTTTATCAAAAAGTAATTGCAGAACAGCAAAATTAATCCTCAGCCAGGAATAACAAAGTTCCATGCTTTATTTTAAGATGTGTTGCCAGATTTTGAAATAAAACATTTCAGAGAAAAATATCTATACTTTTTAGACATGTGGATGACTGATAATCGCTGGGACAAAGTTTAGATTAACTTTTAGAGATATTATTTTCATATTATTTTGCTTTTTTTGTGATTTACATCTTGCACACATTCATATTTATAAATAAAAAACTCTTGAAAAAAAAATCACTTATTTTTTTAAAATCTATATTCCATTGATTGTGAAAATTGCACCTATGGGACAGGGCATGTGGATGACATTTCAATCTAATATCCTTTTTTTAAAATGAATAATAATTAAATATTGACATTGTTGATAACGAAAATTATAGAACAAAAGACGCATAAAAATATTCCCAAAATAGTTTTTTATTAAATTAAAAACAAAAAAAGCAATCATTATGGAACACAAATTTGCCCATTTTTGTAGAATCACCCATATATAGATTTGTACAACGGACTTACTACTAAGTTTAGCAGAACGATTTATTACCAGTCCGCTGAAGTTATTAGGCGACCATTTTACTGCCAGGAGTCTTTACACAAACAAAAAAATAACAGAAAAATCCCCGTTTTATTTTTGAGTATTGTTTTACTTGACACATTCAATACTCTAAAGATACTTCGAAGATTTTTTTATCCTCTTATGTTCGAGTTTTCCTCTGTGTACAGTCGACGCTCGATATAGCGACCGTCTCGGTCCTACAGAAAACGGTCTTTATAACGAGTGGTCGCTATAAGAGGTAGAACATAGAGTATATTGGGATGCAGTTGGGAGTTTTCTCACCGGTCGCTATATTAGGATGGTCTTTATATCGTGTGGTCGTTATAACGAGCGTCGACTGTAATAATTTCTTGGTCGCTTGTTCCGGCTGCTCTTTTGGTCCACACAGTAAAGGGATATCGAAAAGTGATTTCGATTCTTTTACAACTAGTCTAAAGAAAATTTTAATGCATATGTTTTTAGCCTACTTGGTGGCGTGGTGGTAGAAAATCGTCGGCGCCCATGTCGTATGATTATGCGGCATGTAAAAGATCTCTTGGGGTATTCGTTTGGCTTTGAATATCCCTGGGCAAAATCAAATCCTAGTGCTCTTTCGCATCAAAAAGAGCCGAGGTGCCTCCATCTGGCGGCAACCGGGCGTCAAAATTCTCGTGGTAATGGCATTCCGCCGATTCTGGTAATACGTGAAAGAATGGATGCTTAATTGGGGAATCGCACTTGGTCTGCAAAAGGTTGTGCCTCTACTGCAGCCCCATTTGAAAGAAAAAAAAATGTTTTTAGCCCATTGATATAGTTACCTTCATCATCTGCTACTTTCTTCCTTCTAAAGTCCGTTCACGGAATAGATAGACTTCAAGTAAACAAACAAGCTGCCAGAAAGTTGGCCGCTATGCTACTTTTGGCAATTTCGTCTCGAGGATAAAAAAAAGTTAACCAATAGTATACGCAGACGCTGTCTGATTGACACCAATTTGTTCTTACCAAGCCAAACACGTGATTGACGAAGCTAAAAGGCGCAATTTTTTGTTTACATCTTGTCTATCTCTGCCGTGAATGAAGTGTATCACTCCAAGTTTTGATCCAGAATCTATATGAAAACCAATCAGTGTTGGGATGACAATTTGAATATCAGTAAATTTTCTCATGTTCTGGTACAAAGTTTTTTAACACTAAGAATAAATAGACATCAAATGGTGAAAAGACGAGTAAGTAGGATTGGTGACTGCATTTTTTTCGGGTTTTGTTTTGAATAGTGTGGTCTTATGTCATAATATTTCAAAATCAAGGCATTTCTATTGACAATTAAAAGACATTTTTTCAGTTTAAAAATTTGTCCAATTGCTTAGAATAATAGTCTATCTGCATCAGGGCTTGACTTCAAATAAAAAAAAAAAGCAGGAGTCCTCAAAAAATACTTTAATGTTCAAATAACCTGAATTTCGTCTCTAAAGTAAAAATTGTTGCGAAATTGAAAAGTAGTTCATGAGCTGTATTTCCGCGAGCTGTCATGCAAATTAAATTCTGGCCAGCCTTCAATTTGTCTATACTTCAGCCATTTTAAAGTCAATAAATCTAATATCTTTAAACGAGCAATTTTTGTATATATATATATACCCCTCCCGTATCTTTGGCGCCAAATGAAATGAAATTGGGTGTGATTTTACGGTGAGCATGGATTAAATAAGGTTGTGTTTTTTAAAACAAATTACGGCTGTTTTAAATGCGTAATTGCAACCAAAGGCTTAAAAATGCTTTTCAAGTTTATCTAAATAGTACTTCGCACTTTAGAAAAAACACGAGTATACAACCTCTTTTCTTTTTTTTTAACCGAGTTGGCTTGGTCCCCAAGCACTCACTATAAAAGCTCAAAAAGGAATTTTTTTTTTAATGGTAATCAATCAATTTGACAAGTGAGGCATTCAAGTGTTCCCAGTAAGTTTTGGCGTTGTTCAATTAGTAGTGTCCATTAGAAAAAACTGCAGTATGTTATGTTTGTTCTGTCACTCCACTGCAAAAACTGGACAATGAAACACATGTCGACAACCAGGACTTAATTTCTAAGAAAAGAGGTGTTGGTGCCTTCAAAATTAATTTGCATGCTTAAATAGCTTGAATTTCGACTGATATTTTTTATAAACCTGGAAAGAAGTGCAGGAGCTGAGCTACCATGAAAATTGAAAGCTGTTGACAACTATTGGGTGTGATGAAAAGAGAAAATTGGCCAGTCTTAAACGCATAACAGATCCTCAGATAATGCGATCAGATTTTTTTTCTTGATAAGTCCCTTATCTTTTACTTCGGAGAAGTGTGAGGAGAAGTAACATACGTATTATGATATGCAGGGAAGTAAAATGAAAAGAGAAAATTGGCCAGTCTTAAACGCATAACAGATCCTCAGATAATGCGATCAGACTTTTTTTCTTGATAAGTCCTTTATCTTTTACTTCGGAGAAGTGTGAGGAGAAGTAACATACGTATTATAATATGCAGGGAAGTAAAATGAAAAGAGAACATTGGCCAGTCTTAAACGCATAACAGATCCTCAGATAATGCGATCAGATTTTTTTTCTTGATAAGTCCCTTATCTTTTACTTCGGAGAAGTGTGAGGAGAAGTAACATACGTATTATGATATGCAGGGAAGTAAAATGTAAAGAGAAAATTGGCCAGTCTTAAACGCATAACAGATCCTCAGATAATGCGATCAGATTTTTTTTTATTGATAAGTCTCTTATCTTTTACTTCGGAGAAGTGTGAGGAGAAGTAACATAAGTATTATGATATGCAGGGAAGTAAAATGGTTAACTAGTTTCGAAATTAGGGACCACAAGTATCCGACAAATTTGTTCTCTTTTGTACCACCGAAACGGTTTATTAACCCATTTATGCCAAAGTTTTTTTAAACAATTCTTTTTTAATTTTTATCTGCTTAAAACTCTTACTTGGAATGTTTTAAATACATTTTAGGCGTAAAATAGATCACAGCTGTTATATTTATTAAATTACTAGCAGTACCCGCACGGCGATGCCCGTGCAAAAAATGTAAAGAAAGTCAACTGAATAAATTTAAATTCACTCCACCCTCTTAAGTAAAATTATTATATTCTTTAATTCAAATGTGCACCACGACCTTTTAAAATATATTGATGACACTTTTAATGCCATTTCAGTTTGTAGTGTTCAATGCGAGGATTATTTTAGTTTTAAAGACTTTTTTCTTCTTTTCGTGTGTGTGTGAGGAACTTATTTATTTCTAGCGAAATTTTTACGTTTCAATGGAACTTTTGACACAACTGTAGAGCCAAGATTTTCGAAAACTCTCAACGACCACAGCAATATTGCCCTTGAAATTTAATATAATTCACCGATTTAACCGTAATTTCAATGTAAAATTGGTCGCCAAATCTAAATTTATTAACATAGGGAACCGATTGTATCAGGTAGATCAGCTACAACCATTCTTCCATGATTTTAATGTGAACATTAAAAGGAAAGAAATATAATTGTCTTTCGTACCATCTCTTTGAAGTGATTACAATCTAACAGTGACTCTCAAATAATCAAGATTTCACTGGCCGGGAAGTTTGGAAAATTTCCCGGTTAACTGAATAGCGGTGTTACAGAAAATGTCAGAATGGAACTATTATTATGAAAAATTTAGTGATGGCGGCATTAAATACATGTTTTAAACATGCAATGAAATACGCTTTAAACTGCAAACAACTACTGTTATTTCCCAGACCGTTTTATTTTTCTTTGAGTTGGAGAAAGTAGTGTTTCACTGGATGGGAGGTTTGGTAAATTTCCTGATTGTCGCCAAACTTTACGACGCCAAATGCGAAGAAGAACTGATAAGCCATCCCTAAATTTTTAACAATGATAGTTCCATTGTGACATTTTCGGGAACCTCGAATTTTGAGGAAGTCAACTTAATAAATTTAAATTCACTTTAACCTCCTCTGAAGAAAAAATATTATATCCTTTAGTTCAAATGCGCTCCACAACCTTTTAAATTCCACTTAAAGTCATGTTAAAGTTTAAATCAATTCGCCAAATAAATATAAGAGACAGAAAGTTAAGTAAGTAACAGGAGATATTAATTAATCAAATTGAATAAATTTTCAAGGCTTAAATCTATACGCAAATTTAAACCACAAAGTAACTTCAGGGACAAAAGAGCAGCTGATCAGGAAAATGGCTCTAGTGTTTCAGTTCTGCGTAGAGTTAGGCCTTGAAAATTGACTAAATTTGATTAATTAATATCTCCTGTCCTAATTAACGTACAGAAACGTGCTAAAACTTTTCTTTTTGAGAAAAAAAAACCCTTTCCAACGATATATAATGTTTTGGGGTGGGGGGAGGTTTTCCCCCCTCAATTATGGCGGATACACCAAAAATGAGACTAATTAATTAATTTAAAAATAACTAATTCGAAATTAAAAATTTGGGCTTCGAGGTGCACGAGGGCGGGGTACGTTCGAATTTTTGAGCCAAGTTTCAGGTCTGTGGGTGCTGCGGGGGCTTCTGGCCAGCGGTTACAAACGTACAGACAAACGAACACCGTCATCTTTATATATATAGATTCAATGACCTGTTTATGGGACACTGGGCATATATATGAGCAAATGAGCATGATTATACAAAAATTATCTAATCATTTTTTCAAACTAACATTACGGAAGACTTCTGTGATCTATTTTAAGTAAATAATTTTAAAATAGTTTAATTTTATGAAAAATAAGTTCGCAAAAAACACCATCTTTCTGCGACTACCCATGCTGTATCGTTGTTTGACTCATTTACCTAAAAATAACTGTCAATAAATGAACTCTAATATCCAACTAGCGGCTTCTCTCATATGGTTTTTTCAAGAAGAAAGAATATTCTACTTGTGAGAAACAGCTTTAGTAAAAGGATATTGGTATTACAGGTCTTTGTCTACAGTAACTAACAAGCGTCCCCTTTTTAGGCTACTGGGCATAAATGGGTTGAAAGGACATTCAGACAAATACTCCAAGAACATATTAAGCTATCAAAGAAATATTTTTAAAAAATTGAAAATATCTTTTAAAATCAGTATTCCTTTACCCCAGATGAAGGAATGGTAATGGTACATAGTGGTTCCGTTGTGCTACTGAATATGACTGTCTCTGGAAACTTCTAAACCGAATCACCATCCATTCAAGTTATTTATATCCGTTATGTGAACTTAATGAGGAAATGAATGCCAATCATTCAAGGTCGTTGGCCTGTAGTTGTTTTGAGACACCTGTTGAATAATATTGGAAGATCTGGCACACGATCATCTCTTTATAAACTATTTAATCCTGTCAACCCTGTATTTTTATTTGTGTACCATAGGGTGGTCACAAGTAACATGGGGAAATTTTTTTTCAACTAATCTTTTGCGGCACCCCTCTAAAATGTGCCAATGGGTTAGAAAATGAGATTTGCAAAGTTTTAGCTTAATCGGATAATATTAACACGTGCCGCAAAGAGGGTAAAGTTAAGAAAAACAGCGATTTTTAGCCAAAAATTGTAGTTTTTACTCTGTAAAACCAAAACTACTGATCCTAGAAGCTTTATTTTGGTCTCATTTTGTAGGAAATTTTATTTTCTTTAAGTCTAATCTTATTTAAAGTTTCGAAAAAAATGATTAAATATTTTTCAGAATTTTCACAAGTCAGGCTGCAACGCAAATCCTCGAAATTGCAAGTAACATGGGGAAATTTTTTTTTCAACTAATCTTTTGAGGCACCCCCCTAAAATGTGCCAATAGACTAGAAAATGAGATTTGAAAAGTTTTAGCTTAATCGGATAATATTAACACGTGCCTCAAAGTGGGTAAAGTTACGAAAAACAGCGATTTTTAGCCAAAAATCGTAGTTTTTCCTCTGTAAAACCAAAACTATTCATCTTAGAAGCTTTATTTTGGTCTCATTTTGTAGGAAATTTCATTCTCATTAAGTGCTAAAGAGTAGTAAAATGATGTTATATAATTTAACAGTATAAGTATAAAGGTGCATTAGCTTTTGTTGTCATTTTAACTCTTTGCTTTCCGTCTTAACCCCTTAATTCCTCTATTTTAACACAGAAATTTGTTTCATTTATTTCTAAAGTACCGCGAAAATACCCCTTTTTTAATTGACAAAGTAAATCCAACAATAAGCAAATAAATGTAATTGAATATTGTAATGCTTTTAGGTTTTTGCATGAAAATTTCTTATTTTTGATATACTCTACGATTTAACCTGAAAAATGCTAAATAAATACTTTGGACATGATAGCAAAAATGAATGGGATAGCACTTAATGAGAATGAATTTTCCTACAAAATGAGACCAAAAGAAAGTTTCTAAGATGAATAGTTTTGGTTTTACAGAGGAAAAACTACGATTTTTGGCTATAAATCGCTGTTTTTCGTAACTTTACCCACTTTGAGGCACGTGTTAATATTATCCGATTAAGCTAAAACTTTTCAAATCTCATTTTCTAGTCTATTGGCACATTTTAGGGGGGTGCCTCAAAAGATTAGTTGAAAAAAAAATTTCCCCATGTTACTTGCAATTTCGAGGATTTGCGTTGCAGCCTGACTTGTGAAAATACTGAAAAATATTTAATCATTTTTTTCGAAACTTTAAATAAGATTAGACTTAACGAAAATAAAATTTACTACAAAATGAGACCAAAATAAAGCTTCTAGGATCAGTAGTTTTGGTTTTGCAGAGTAAAAACTACAATTTTTGGCTAAAAAACGCCGTTTTTTTTAACTTTACCCTCTTAGCGGCACGTGTTAATATTATCCGATTAAGCTAAAACTTTGCAAATCTCATTTTCTAGCCCATTGGCACATTTTAGGGGGGTGCCGCAAAAGAAATTCGAAAATTGATTTTTTGTGACCACCCTAGTGTACCATGTTCAATGTATACGTTTTCTTTTCTTTTACTCTATTGTTGCTAATAGTTAATTCTTTTGCAGTTATCTTGCAATCAGTCGACGGAATTACAGTTTATCTTTGATCAGATGAATTCCGTTGGATGAAGAATTGAATCATTCCGTTAGCTGAAATAAAAGAAAACACGGTTTTATGAAGAACATTTATACGTTTTTCTAATTGGCACTGTTTATCGCACAGTTAACGGCCAATGCAAATCTGAACCTTTTTAAATGGAACAAACTCATTAAAACTCGCATTTTTTCAAAAAAAGAAAGAGATGGAAAACTTAAAACCAGCTTATGTCCTTTGAAATGAGTCACCGTTATTCCTTTCCAGCTAAAGACATGGTAAACTGAAAAAGGTACGGTGAAGTGGGGTAATTGTGTACCTGTTTTGACGAAATTCAACTTCTTAAGTCTCTGGTGGGGAGGGGGGTATTCAGAATTTTATTTTTTTATATCATCTTTTAGCGGCGTTTCTCTAGATTACAAATCACCCAAAGAATTTTAAAAAAACTATTTTTTTCATGGTTGTATTGCTATGTTTTTAAAACCATCTCTGAAGTACACATTTGCCCCACAAGTTGGGGCAAATGTGTACGCCGCATGAAAATCCTATACAATTCAGTTGTTTTGCTGTTGGGCCAAATAAGTACAAAAGAGCAGTTAAGGACAAAAAATTCTGTGTATGATTTTTTTATTTCCGAATTCTCCAGCGGAAGCTATGCACTTTTTTGTTGCCCACCTTCTGTCCTCTCTTAATTGGTACAGTTTACAAAGGTGAAAACAAAGTACAAAGCATAGGATTAAAGGGGAAAAAACGTCTTTAATAGCAAAATTGAAAAGAACATGCCAAAATTTGTATCTTGGAATGTAAAAAAAAAAGGAATTATAGTGGCGAGTCCTGGCCAAAATGAGAATAGCAAATTTGAGTGAGACCTTCAGCAACTCTGCTAACCCATGTTGTAGGAGGAAAATTTAGCTGGGAATATCAAAACACCTCTTTTTCCCTCAGATGGCTCTGGAAGCTTGGTGACAATAGCATTGCCATCGATTTCGCTAATATCTTCAGAGTGAGGGTAAACGAAAGTGTTTTCTCCATTTTTTTCAATTAATTTATTGTGAGGAGGTCAATCAAACATTTGGGAACAAAAATATACGCCTTAATAAGATTGTAAAAGTCTAATAAGGAGTGGGTGAATGTGTATTCTATGTAAATTTTGCTTAGGGTAACTGTAGTACACATTTGCCCCAGGAAAAAGTACACATTTACCCCGTGACTGAAAACAAACCGGGGTAAATGTATACCCCAACAGTATGTATAGGTAAACATTAATTCAACTATTCTGCAGCCATTAATGAGGAAAACAACTTACCTTCAAGTGATTTATCCAAGAACTAATCAAATTTAGCTGAAAATGGTGATCCTGCAGCACTGTAAACAAAAGTCCACGAAATGTGATTCAGAACGAAAAAAAAAACACCTGAAGAAATGGAGGCAGATTGATAAAGCCTTATTATCTGGACATAGGTGCAGCCATCTGAGAAGTGATCACTAACCTACAGGCTTCCAAATGGTGCCACTAGATAGCAGCTAGCTTCAGTTTTTCCTCCTTTTTTCAAATGAGTACACATTTGCCCCAAGTACGCAATTACCCCACTTCACCCTACTCGATTTCAGAAATATAAAGCATACACACACGCATAAAAGAAGGGGGAAGGGGGCTCTTAGTTTTAAAACTTTAAGTAAAAAATAGTGAACTATATGAGAATTCCACGTCAACAAACTAACAGCTATGGTAATAGAATTTTAACTCCAACTACCTCTTAGAGTAAAGATGACACGAGGGCGGGAAGTAAATAAAATAGTGCAACAAGGGGCAAAAGTTTTTCCAACAAACTTGCAAGTTAACTTGTTTACGTTCCTGCATTATGATGACTAGTGAAGTTCAATAATACCAGGGGCGGACACAAGGGAGGGGCGATGGGGGCGATCGCCCCTCCCTTGAGGGACTCTTCTCCAGCAGTTTTTCGACTTTGAAGTTAAAAAATGGCAAATTTAGATGACCATCGATGATACTATGAGGAGTGGTTGGGATTCGGGGCTCTGATCTGGAATTTTTTCGAAATTGAAGACCGAAACATTTGTAATAAACATGTGTTAACCAGGATATGTGGTAAAAAAGGGGGGAAAGTAGAAAACAAAAACAATCGCCCCTCTCTTTGAACATTTCTGGATCCGCCCTTGAGTAACACTTTGCCAAACGTTAAGTGACCATAGGGCACTGTTGGCATATTATTTGCTATAATTGACAGAGATAGTGTCTTGCTTCTCAGATCATATTATTAAACCCAACTTCTGCTTATGACGTTGGTCAATTCGTGAACCGTCTATGGAAAAAAAAATCTTCGTTTTTCCTTTAGCTGCTGAGAAAACAAGCCGCCCTGCCCTTTTCAGTCCAATCCGCAGTTTTATTATGACCTCGCGAACGCTTTGACTTATCGTATAACCTAGTTGTATACGAACGTATTATTGCTGCGGGAATTATGTAAGATTTGACAACACTCACATGCAGCTTTACCATCAGCAGCATCCATTTTAATACAATACATGACTGTTGACTGCAAATATCTCCCTTTTTACGTACTTAGGGAGATAAAAAGTGGCATAGTCACACAGTTACTGCCTCTTCTAATCAAGGGCGTAGCTAGGGGGGTGCAGGGGGGTGCAGCAGCACCTCCCTAGATCAGAGCCAATGGGAGGTCACTGTGACCTCCCATTTTATTAATTTGACTTTTATGCTAATTTTTGGGAACTTTATATAAACTACGTTATTATATCTAGTATTGATTACTTTTCAGAAAATGATAGTAAGTTTGCCTGTTTTTAAGGAGAAAATTTTTAATTTACCAAATGAAACTCAGAACTTTACTGAATGATTAAAAAATATATAAATAAAATACAAGAATGCATACTTATCTATGGCTACCAAAAGAGACGTGAGGCATCACGAAAATAAATAAATAAATTAATTAAAGAAAAAAAAAGAAAAAAGTTCAGCCTTGTAATACTGTCTCACTGTTTTCAAATTTCATCAGCCAATTTGTATCGGATAATAACTTTTTGGGAGGTCACAGTGACCTCCTATTGGATTGCCACTGATTGCACCCCCCTAACGTGAGTCCTGGCTACGCCCTTGCTTCTAATTAGATCGGATGGTTCACTCCAACAACAGAGAAAAAATGCATAGTCACATTGCATTTAGATGTTGAGGAAACAGGGTGGCAAACACTGCCGGCTCGATTAAACTTTGTCAGCGCTTTGACTAATCGTATGACAAACTTGTAGGTTAACTTGTCCTTACCACATGCATCATCTAATGCTTATGGGGTGCAATTCGGATGCATGTTTTACATCAGCAACATCCATTAAT
This sequence comes from Uloborus plumipes, assembly GCA_038373865.1. NCBI lineage: Eukaryota > Metazoa > Arthropoda > Arachnida > Araneae > Uloboridae > Uloborus > Uloborus plumipes. Next base: position 14,741 of record JAXGGA010008600.1, on the reverse strand, counting down.
CCATGACTGCTGACTACAGACGTAGGATCTACTGACAGTAGAGCCGCGGTGACCCAATCGGTAAGGCGTCGGACTAGTAACCGGAGGTTCCCGAGTTCGATCCTAAGCGGTCAAAGATCCACTGTGTTCAATATCGGTAGCATTGGTACGTTAAATATGGATCGTGGTCACAAAGCCCTCCAAGTTCCCATTACAAATCAATACCTCTGGGGGGTACTGGCCACGGAATTGCTTAGATCCTGGTTTGGATTAAAAAAAAAAAAAAAAAAAAAGAAAGCAGAGTGATCTGTTGTTGTTGTTGTTCCTAATCTCCCGTCTAGTCCGACGGAGTCAGACCAGATCAACGAATCCGTTGACATTAACGAAATCCGAAACCAAAACGGGAGTAGCATGGATAATGGATATCCTCCCAGTTCAAACCCAAACAGTCCAAGATATGTTGAGGTGAAGCCAGGTTATGGTGACACTTAGGGCAGAGAGGATAAGTCTTACTGCCCTCAGAATATTTAATACCTTTTACGTGACCAATGGCAAGTCGGGACAGGCAAGTGTTGGACTGCCTGTCGCATGGGAGAGATAAAGAGAGTCCCGGTTTTCTCCTTTGTACCAGTGATGGGAGGGAGGAATTAAACACTTCTCCCATAATTTGGGCCTTTTTCCTCGAAAACAATTCAAAAGATGTAAGCTCTGAAGTATACCGGATGGGATTGTTTAATCCCTCTTTGGCTAGAGTGTCTGCCAATTCATTTCCGTGGATATCTACATGAGACGCAGAGTGATCTTCAGGGAACCATTCGCCCGGTTAAACCGCGTGTAGTTGTAGATACTGGTATATTAATAGCCCTGGAGTGAAAAGAAGTGGAATACTTGCTGGACATTTCGGTTTAAACATACTTAGAGCGGTAAAATGGCACAGTAGAACAGTTACCGCCCTTTTTAATTGAAGGGCCAGGGGGAAAAAAGATGAAAGTCACTTTTTCGTCAATTTTGAGATATTAGCGCTATCTAGGAGCTATGGAGGACTAGTATCATCTGGTAGAACAACAAGGGGGGAAAAAGATGAGAAGCGACTGAAATGTGTATGAAAACTCGAAAAACTACATAAGGAGCTACGAGAAATCAAACTTTGTTTTTCGTTTTGCTCGAAATCGCTTTTTGGTCACTTTCATCTTTTTTCCCCCTGGCCCTTCAATTTATTTCGGCTATTATATGCGTTGAATTATTGACAGCAGAGCTATCCCTAGCAGCATAATCTCATCGGCCGATGATCGGCCATTCATCGAAACCCGATGAGATTCTCATCGGCCGGTGATCGGATTTCGATGAGTTTTCATCGGGAATTGCTCCAATATGTCTCATCGGCCAATCAGAATCCGAGCAGCAAAATCCGATGAGTTTACGATGAGATTTGGAGCAATTTACGAGCAGTGCAGTCCCGTGCCGATGAATTTAGGATCAATTTTGGATGAAAATACGATGAGAGTTGGATCAATATACGAGCAGTGTAGTTCCGTGGCGATAAATTTTGGATCAAAATACGATGAGAGTTGGATCAATTTAAAGAAAAAAGAGAAAAAAAGAAAAAAGAGCGCAGTTTAGTTCCGTGGCAGTGAATTTTGGAACCTCTTTTTTATTTCCTCCAACCATTTGCGACTGGCCAACTCCAGCATCGAACCCGAGTTATCAGCGCGGAAAGCCAACGCTCTACCACCACGCTACCAAGTCTACGAATAAGGAGACCAACACTGCATATTTAACAAAAATTTGAGATTGGGAAAATTTTCATCAGAAAATTTGATCTTTACGACCTCTTTCCGATTAAATCTGTAGCTTGGCATATTTTCATCGGGAAATTTGATTGGAAGTACATAGTTTTCCAATAACACATAGCTCGGTTAATTTTCATCGGGAAATTTGATAGGAAGGATATCGTTTTTCGATGGAATATAGCTCATCTTATTTTCATCGGGAAAAGTGATCGGAAAGATATCATTTTCCGATGGAATTTTGCTCATCTTATTTTCATCGGGAAAGTTGATCCGAAAGATATCGCTTTCCGATGAAAAGTAGCTCATCGAAAACCGTGCTCGGATACTGATCGGAACGATATCGTCGTGCGTTACGGGATCAGTTTACGAGGAGTTAGTTGATCGGCCGAGCAAAATCCGATGAGTTGATGCTACTTGGGATGTTATTGCTCTCACGTCTTGTTCTCACTAGTCTGTCCTATATATGTGCGATTCTCTGTAAACTGGTAATTCGCTGTCCGGACTGAGTATTTTAAAAATAATAAAGTGTAATTAAGTAATTATCGCTCTTAATACAAATAAAGCATTAATTATCAGCCAGTGTGTTTGTCGTTACAATTCTAGTTGTGAATAGAGTCCCATTGATTTACATTACTTTAAGCGAAAGAAAGAACGGTAAGTGTGTTTTGAACAGCTTTTTTTTTTTTTTTTTTTGTAATATATTTAATAGTTTGCTGGAATATTTTGTGAAATAGAATAGGTCGATCGTTTTGATACTCTCATCTGGTACTATTACTGCATTTAATCTTTTACGTGTGGCCAAATATGTGAATTTGACCAGATTGGTTTTTGAAATTGCTTGATTCCTGTTTCGTTTTAGGAATCGAACAAGGGAAACTGAAGGAAGACCGTTAATCAACACTGGACGGTCTTTTAGATCAGGTTTGTTCTTTTATCGGTTTGAGAATGTCAATTTTATATACTAGAATCATGATATAGGGTTCACTCAAAGTTCGTTATGAAATCGGTTTTAGAAGGGAGTCGAGCAAATCAGCTTTGGTGATTTCTCAGAAAATTGTTAAAAGAATAAGAAGATTCTATCTTCCAAAATGCTGTTAGTTTCTTTTTTTTGAAAAACCAGCTGACCTTGCATGTCTGTTATATCTTCAATCATACTGATTACCATTTCAGTTCTCTTTTCTTAAAAGCATTCCAGTTAAGAAAAAATAAACTGTAAAACTTTTTGAAAAAAAAATCTGGTATGGGTCCCACACTACTTCCTTTTACGTGTAAATTTCTTTGTAGATGCCTTAGTGTTAAAATAGTGCTAGAAGTGAGCAAGATAGCAATTCGAACATTTTCACCCCTAGTTTGCCACGAAACAATGCAAAACAAATGTTTTACAATGATTCATTTTCTAAATATCGCCGATTTTAACATCATTCAGTGGATTTTTCGCCAAATAGCGCCAAATTGAACCCAAATTCAAAAAATATTTTTTTTTCGCCAAATTTTCGCCAACTTGGCGATATGTCGCCAAGTTGGTGTCAAGCACTTGGCGACCAAAAGCTTGGCGATAGATAAATATTTATCGGTATTACTAGATCGTTTTTGTGTTAAGTTCTGTTTTGTGATTCAGGCCTTAACGATAAATTATTGGGCTATTTTTACTATTATTTTCCCAAGACAATATTGACACACAGTCAAAGAAAATAAATTAATATTATTTACAATTTGAATTTTATCAATCCTTCTCATTTTCGTCTTCAAGGGGTATTAGTACGTGCTCTGTACTTATGGCCCGCCGTGTGGGGTTCGCAAATTAAGGGCTAGGAAGAAATGCGATATCACAGTTAATAATGCTCCAGTAGCTCTGAGTATTGAATATCATTTCGTCAATATCCTAATGTATAAAATTCATGTACAATCGTTGGAAACTTGATAAACAATCCTCTAAAAATTTTAAAAAATTAGAATTACGTCTCACTCACTCAACATTTTATTTACTTTTACCATTAAAGGATTTTGTTAGTGCTTTCTGAAATCAAAAATGTTTTACTGCAACTGCAATTTTTTCATGGGCAGGACCAGCTTTAAACATGTCGGTTTCCTCCCATTCGATGTGAATCGATTGACATTTTTTGATTATTTATATTGCATCTAATTTCTATGGAAAATTTTTAACTTTTTAAATTAGTAGCCATTTTGCCAATATAAAGATCGATTCTAAAATTTTCAGGAATTTTGGTGAAAAAACGTGGAAATGGGGGGGGGGGGGTTAATTAGTGTTTTATCTGTTTTACAGTGAAGTTTTGTTTAGCCTGCTTGGAGGCCATACTTGATAGACATTTAAGATATAATGTAGTTAATATAAAAATATTTTTTCAGACTTGGTGGACAAGATTTTCTGCTCTTGTGTGATGACATTGCTGTTGATAAGGAAACCCCCACCCTGTAAGTTATGGTTTAATTTTCATCTGAAGTGAGTTCATAAGAATGTCTTTTTTTTAAATGATTTTTGTTACAGATTAGACGGAACTCAAACTATTTACGCGGGGAAAAACTAACGAGATTAAAAAGCCTCAAGACCTCTCTTATTACAAATGGAGCCCTGGAGGAAAATAACGAATGAAGAAAATGTTTCTAAGAAAGATAACGCTTTCTCAGGCTCAAAAACCCACTTGAGATAAGCGTTTATGATGATATTGACAATTAAATATTTTTAACACAAGTTTGTTGTAAGTAAATTGTGAAGACAGATGCTTAGTAACTAACAAACTGAACACTTTCAGATAATGAATTACATTTTTCAAGTTTTGTCCATGAGGTCATGAAATGTTGTTAGCGCATGGTGTTTTTTCGCTTTTATAGATTGCTTTTATTTCGAATACTTTCTAACAGAGAGGAACATAAGCTCTCTGTGCTTTGGCTTCTGGGAACTTTTTCAATGGCTTCCGAGAAGCCTCTAAACATCAAAGAATAAAATAAAAGCACAGCACAGCACAATCCCCCCCCCCTACTCCCAAAAAATGTACAACGTCCTTCGGATTTGCCTCCATAATTTGCCCACTCTGAATGGATATTGAGAGTCAACAAGCTTCATTTCCACTAGGTTATCATGGATCGATTATTTTGCATTGATTTTGAAGGACAAATGAAAAGAATGATTACGCGGAAATCACGTGAGCTTATCGATGATTACTGTTTAGATAAAGATTTTCTCTCGGTAATGAAAAAGCATGAAATGTTACGAGACATACCATGCAAGCTTTTAACTTTTATTTGAACGACTAAGAAAATTTACTATATTCGTACAGTATACATGCATATTCACATACAGGGTGCGGAACAAAAAAAAATCTGACATTTCAAATGTGAAGGACAAAGTAATAACTAAAAACTATTGGTAAATTCAATTGCACTTGTAAACAATGACGGTTACAAAGTTATGGTACATGCTCTAAATCACTTAAATTTCAAAATGGCATGTTTCAAAGGACCATCATATCTTATGTTATGCATTTACGAAGCATTTTCCTGCAGTCCTTTATTACTACCATGGCCCGTTCTGGTGACAGTTCAGTGATTTGCTAATGGATAATGATTTTTGCTTCTTACAGTGTTCTCGCTTTACTGGTAGAATTTATAATTTAAGAGAAAGAAATCCAAGGAGCAAGTTCGTGTGAACGTGCTGCCGGTGAAATATTATATTGGAAGGAGACCACGGCCCTTAGAAAGCATTTGTCATTGAAAGTCTACAAATTAATTGTGTTATTGATGTACTTTACTCCATTAGATATGCTTTCAACCGAGGCCACTGTGTTTGTGAGTGAGTAGTAGCAACAGCTTTATACATGAAGAGTAAGGGCCCTGCTCCACATCGACGTAAAACAGAAAAATAAAGCAGGAACGTAAAATAGTATTCTTATGGAAAGTACCCGGATTTTCGGTTTCTGCTTTCGGTTTCGGTTGCGTTTTCTGCTGATGTGGAACTGGGCCCTAAGTACGGGATTCAAGTGAAACACGGATGTGATCTCAATTCACCAATGCAGTCGTAAATTCCCCAAATTGGATTCAAGTGAAACGCTACGAGATGCGATTCTATCGTAATTCGACTTCCAGTAGCGATTGCAATTTTGGTCTATTGCGATCGCCTCGAAGCGATTGCAATGGTGTTTCACTTGAATTCGACCCTAAGACTTTTTGGGTCAGGTGTGGCGCATTGCGGTAGTTGGAGAACAGCTAACTTGCACCTTACAGCGCCAAATTGCTTTTCCGGGGACCATTTTGATTTTTGGCCTATTTTAAGTAGGTTTTAATTTTGTGTTAATATTTTAATGAGCAGTCCTCGACCTTTTGATCCTTGACTCTTTTTTAAGGTTCGATGTCACAATTGGTTCATGGTTCATCTTGTTTTATGTTTGTGTGGCACCATCCTATTGGAGACACAAGTCGAGATCCCTAGCTTGTTGAGTCTTCACTCTGTATCAACTGGCAACTGACAGAAGTTATTGCGACGATTCTGTGATCTTCATCAAAGAAAGACTAGGTATTTTCATTCCGAAAATTAGCCACAACATGCCGTTCATGTTGACTGTACAGTATGCTGCTGCTGATTTTGGAATAATAATGCTGTTGTTGTAACTGATCGTCAGCAGCATATGTTGCTGCTGGTCGATCGATGGGAAACCTGTAGAGGATTACTTCCTCACCCATCCAAACCCCAAACCCCAACATCCAATCCTCCAACAAAAGTAAAGTCTAAAATTTCACGGTTTTCCGATTTATGACAAGGTTGCCTTCGGCACTCGACGTCAAAAATTTGGAGTATTTATTGAACTAATATCATAAATAACTCAGCAAAGCATCAAAATTACTTTATTTGACGCAAGGTCTGATGTATGTAGTTACTGAACTATAATCAGTTAGTTATTGGGAACAACCTAAGCAAATCCAACTGTTCTCAACAGATGTGTCTTTGGAATCGGTTCAGAACATAATTTCCTTAATTTTTACATTTTCAAGTTGCTAGAAACAAGTTTCTTGGTTTACCACATTTGTTCGTATAGAAACAAAATATGAAGTTTGAAAAAAACTTCCATGTGATGGCCGTCTTCACTGGTTCATTCAGAGCTCGGGTTGTAAAAGTAGCTGGGATTATACTGTATATAAATTAAAAACTAAGATGGTATTGTAGGAACATGTAAAAGTGATCACATGTATGAGTTGACTGTTTCTGTCAGGTACAGAATTTGTCCTATGTCATTATATTAATTTCTGTAAATTGAATACCTGTCTAAGTTGAACAGCTCTGCAAGTGGTCAATTTACACAGGTTTCACTGTATATGTTGAAACTTTATAGGGATGCTGAAGGGTAACTTAGACTTAAATGTTGACAATGGGTAATAAGAGATTTTATTCTTCTAAAAATACATCACATATAGCAACGAATAATGATAAATAAATGATGATAATTAAATCGGAAAATATACATTCATCTATGTAAGATATTGTTCAGCATTTTTAACGTTTCTGATTAATAAATAAATGATTGAAATAAAATGTCTCCATGTTTCAAAAGAAACCAGAAGGTGTACTCCGTACACAGCGTAAGACCCTTAATACAGTCCTAGTTTCATTTCTAAAGAGGTTCCTTGAAGCTTGCACTTTTCTTTCATGAATCTCTGTTAATTAGGGAAAGTTTTACGCAAAAATTTCTTAGGTACCTCTTATGCTGGCTATGCATGGAACCTATGTTCATATACAAGTTCTTTGTGGTGACCTGACAAGAAATAATTGCTCATAGATTAGTCAAGGGACTGAGAAAGCCTATTTAAGGGCTCTGCTCCACATCAGCGTAAAACGCGACCGAAACCGAAGGCAGAAACAGAAAATCCGGGTACTTTCCATAGGAACGCTATGTAATCGATTTTACGTTTCTGCTTTATTTTTCTGCTTTACATCAATGTGGAGCAGGGCCCTAAGTCCTAAGGTCCGACTCAGGAAGTCTATAAATGTCACCAAAGCCCGGAAATGTGGCATTCGCACACGAGATGGACAGTAACAGCTGTCTCACAGTGGTTAATCCGAGGATTAGAATTTTTTTTTTGCTTCACTTTTCCAACTGTACCGTTATTTGGTGTGAAGTCCGACATCCACAGTACAAGCATGCCATGGTACCCGTTTATAGGGTAGGCAACCTTTCACACAACCACATATTCACACAAAGAATTGACAAGGTCAGGAGAGAGAAAGCATATCCATGCCCAAGCCGGGACTCGAACCCGAGACCACACCATCCGTGGCAAACTGCTCTGACCACCAGACAAGGTGGAGGATTGAAATAGTAGTTCGAAATGCAAACTATGACTTACCAAATGAACAACTGAATGCTTGCTTAGCAGACTGTTTCTCCGAAAAGATTGCCTCCAACTGGGCAAATCTTTGATGCGTTTTACGTTTCTTAGTGGTTTATGCTGTTCAAGTAGCATCGGACGATCTTATGATCATTTGTGTGCCTGTAGTTATGTAGTTGGGACAAACCTAAATTGGAAACATTGTGAAGTCTTCGCAGATCCTAATCACGCAATCCTAAGACGCTGTCAGGCGAGATTTTCTGCAGCTGTGGTGTACGAAATGCTGAAATTCAAAGTTGTGCAATATGAGCTAGAACAGATTGATTTTATATGGTTGCTGAAATGATAACTACAATTAAGCAATGCTGCTGTGAGGGACTTGTTATTCTTGGAGAAATAGTTTTTTGCAAATCATACTGGCTATTCAAGTCCATTACTTCATAGATTCAACTGAAAAAAAAAAAAAAAAAAAACTAAGAATTGGAGATCCTTGCAATACCAATTTGTGCTCACTTTATTTAAAGCTGTGATCTAACTAAAAAATGTCCATTCTTTCTTCCATACCTCCAAACAGCTTTACCTGGTCTCCGAATTATGGCACTGCATTTCAATTACAAATATACACATTCTGAAATTCGTAAAAGTTTACAAGACTTTATTATTTCTATTTCATGTTTTTCATGAAATAGAAATAATAATAAACAAATGATCATAAGATACATTTGGTTGTAAAATAAATTTGTTTAAACGTACGACAGATGCCCAAGTTATTATCTATTGCTCTGCTTACACACACACGCGCATAAAAAAAAAAAAAAAAAAAAAAAAAAAAAACTGTCAACTACTTCAAGTTAGGGTGCAGTGCTTGAACCCTAAGAAATGAGTGTTTTTACTTCCTTTTACGTAGTAAAGGAAGTATTGTGATCGCAAAAAAAAAAAAAAAAATCTCTCAAATTTGAGTCTAAATTTTGATTTTGCTGACCCCCGAATGAATGTTGAGTAGTTTTTTCGACCTGTCAGTACGTGCATATGTACCTACCAACATATAACCGGCCGAAAAATTATTTTCAACCACTCCCGAGTTAATTACGACGGGTTTTCTCGTGACGTCTGTATATACGTTACGTATGTATGTGCGTATGTATGTATGTATGTCGTATAACTCAAAAACTATATGCCGTAGAAGCTTCTAGTTTGGTATGTAGACTCTGAGGAGGATCTAGTTATGCACCTCCCCTTGTAGTTGCATTCGAATGTTCCCAAAGGGGTCTTTTACCCCTTTTTTTGGGGTAAATCAGTGTTAATTTCAGTGCATATGAATTGGCACGACCACTTGGCGATATAGTGCCAAGATTTTGGTCACCAAGTGACGCCAACTTGGCAACATATCGCCAAGCTGGCGACAAATTTGGCGAAAAAAATTCTTTGAATTTGGGTTCAATTTGGCGCTATTGGCGATATTTTTGGGAAAAATCCACTGAAATATGTTAAAATCAGCAATATTTAGAAAATTAATCATTGCAAAACATTTTTTTTTGCATTGTTTCGCAGCAAACTAAGGGTGCAAATGTTTGAATTGTTTATCTTGCTTTCTCGAAGCACTATTTTAACACTAAAGGCATCTACTAAGAAATTTACACGTAAAAGGAAGTAGTGTGGAGTCCATACCAGATTTTTTTTTTTTTTTTTTCATTTTTGAAGGGGCATATCTACACATCTAAACCTTATCCTTCAATTAAGTACTAAGGTACTAAAGGCATTTTCTAAAAAAAGAATACTGTGCTTAAATTGAAAATGTATGATTGATGTGCTATTCAAGGTCAAAGCTAAAAACTGTATTAAAAATGAGCACTTAACTCTCTCCTAAAAGCAGTATTTCTTTTTTAAAAATGAATAAATAAAAGACTTTCAAAACAGTTTGGTAGTTAGTCTCAATTTGAAGTAACTTTTATTTCTGGACATTTTAACGTCTGTTTCTTGAAGGACAAAAACATATCTACTTATTTTCGGTAGATGAAAGAAAATCTACAAATCTAATTCTAGAGCACCAGAACAATTTCAAACTTTCTGAATACTGTAACCAAGGAAATTTTTTTTACCGATGCTTGCTGGAGCCGTTAAACTTTGTAATAAAGACGACTTTATTTCGTTATGTAGCTAACAAGTGCGCATGAGTGCATCTCATAAAAAGAAACGAAGAAGATTTCTTGTTTCACTATTAATTTACAACGCTTCTACATAGAGCTTTATGAAGAACTTAAACGACTTTGATTCAACATTGAATTAATTTTTTGCCTTATTTTCTAAGCAAATGGTCTTTGAAATCAATATAGCGTGACCGTTCTTAACCTATTTTGAATAATGTATTCTCTACTAAGTTTCGAAGCAGGCAACTTAAGTAAGAATTAAATGATGCAATACTCGTATATTAATAATATTAGTCCAAGATCCGACTTCGGTTGACCTATCCTCATCAAGTTTCCAAATTAAATCAGTATTTTATGTGATACTAGCTGCACTTCCCGGAGTGGCACGGTCTACCTTGAAAATAAAGTTATATCATGTGACGCATGTTCAACAATCGGTCTTAAATTGAAAAAAAAAAAGAAAAAAAAAAAACAACTATTATACACTGCAACGTTTCTTGTCAAAAACATCGTGACGTCAGCGTGACGTTTACGTGACGTTAGCCTATGAAAAACGAGCTAGATAAAGCGTCACAGCCTACTTGGCGAATGAGAGGAGAAGGCTGACTGCTTGTGAGCTCTTATTGGCTCCGCCCGTAGTGACGTTCAGTATCAAGTTAAGTTGCTGTCTAGTATAGCGTGAGATTTTTGGCTCGAATAATGACAGCAGTCTCTAAAAATGTCTATCGAATTTTGGACACTAGTACCTTACTATTCCCATCTGAATATGGAAACGTAGTAAATAAATTTTGCACTCTCCTAAAAATTAAAATTTCCGTCAGACTGGATCTAGCGCTAAGTGTAGTAGCCGCCCCCCCCCTCAAAATTTCCAATTTGCCGACATATATATAAATATACGTATATACTGTGTGTGTGATTAAGGGAGAGGGAAAAAAGAGGTCAAGATGATGTTTAGTAAAGTGTATCGAACGAAGCGTAAACAGCATATAATGGTTGCGTTAATCCACTCTAAATCGGTTTCTAAAAGTTTAATACAATGGTACACTCTATTTTTCCAAAGCAAAAGATTGGCCGGTGTACATTTCATTTTCAACAGAAGCACAACGATTCAAGTTCAGATCTTGCCGCTGACGAGAACTACAAATGAAGTGAAGAAATCCATGGCCTCTCGAAACTGCTTACAGCGCTGCCTTTCATGAATCTTGAAACTAAGGCGGAGAAAGCAAACGATTCTTTGCGAAAGCACAATCTTCGGTTGCCATGACAACTATACTAAGGTTTCAGCTGACTGTAGCCACGAAGTTCTTTTCCTGGAGCAAAACGATTTCTTTTTCTTTCCATTACCTTGGCACAGGTAAAGAAATGCAAAGGAGTCTGCTGCCAGATAAGATTCCGCTTCGTGATATCTAATAATGACGACTCAAAGCTGATGCTGAAGCTACGGAAAAGTTTATTTCTTGGCATTCAGGAAATCAAAATTTACTATCATAGCATTTCTTGACTAGCAAATTCGTGCAAAGCATTTCCAGTTGACAGAAGGAATGCAAAAACCCGTTTTTTAAGTAATTGCTTGGAATAAAGGGAAAAATGTGTGTGTGTGAGTTGTTTGATTATTTTTCGGTGATAACAGTGAGAACAACCTTTAAAATGTCTTAATTTTGAAGTTTGATAAATTATTACTAAAACTAGCTGATGTGCCCGGTGTAGCACGGGTTTAAATGCAGCATGCCAAATCCAAGAAAATAAATATATGACTTTCAACTAAACCCAGTAGAATCATATTTCTCAAAAGTATTTTATGTGAGCATGAGGTAGATTAACTGGGTGTGAAGGAGAGTTATTGATTTTATCTGTGTGATTTTCCAAAAAATAAGTTTCTATTTTCTAACTGTTGCCAAAATAAATTCTTTTTATCTAACCCGGTATCGATTATTGGTACAGATAATATAAAAATCTTAAGAAAACAAATTTCATACTTACTCCAGAGACGCCTTGGTTCAAAATTTTCACCAATTACTGTTGCAAGGCAACACATTTTTGCAACAATGGACTGAAAATTTAATCATTTAATGGGGAAATGACATGAAATTTACTATTTTCCATAATAATTTTTTAAAACTAAGTTTTTTAGAAATAAATTATAGCCCATCCTGATTCCTGTTAATGTAGCTATCTACGGTGAAAAAATGGTTAAGATCGGTCCAGTAGTTTGGAAGATTACCCCGGACATCCATCCATCCGTACATACATACAAAAGAAGTCATTTATGTATATAGATTATGTTGTATCCAAAAAAAAAACATACATACACAGACAGACAGTTGTGAGAAATACAGTAGAACTTCATCAAAATGAACTAGCTTAAGTGCATCTTTCTTGAGCCGATGTTATATACGTTCTTTATTTTTATCTTAACCCATTTATGCCCAGTAGCCTAAAAACGGGACGCTTATTAGTTACTACATACAAAAACCTGTAATGGGTATATCATTTTGCTAAAGCTGTTTTTCACAAGTTAAATAGTCCTCCTTCTTGAGAAAACCAGTTAGAGCCGCTATTTGGATATCAGAGTTCATTTATTAACAGTTATTTTCCGACAAATCTATCAAGCAACGATCCAGCATGGGTAGACACAGAAAGTAAGTTTTTTTTGCGCACTTATTTTTCACAAAATTAAACCATTTTAAAATGATTTGCTTAAAATGGATCACAGATGCCTTCTGTAATGTTACTTTGCAAAAGTAAAGTCAAGTAAGGTCGTTTTTTGCTCACATATCTGCAAAATATCCCATAAACAGGACGTTAAATGACTTAATAAATATGGTAACGGAGATCTATTTTACGCCTAAAATGTATGTAAAGGCCCTGCTCCACATAAGCGTAAAGCAGAAAAATAAAGCAGAAACGTAAAATGGATTAAATGGTGCTCCTAGGGAAAGTATCCGGATTTTCGGTTTCTGCCTTCGGTTTCGGTCGCGTTTTCTGCTGATGTGGAGCAGGGCCCTGATGTAAGAGTTTTAAGCAGAAAAAAAATTGAAAAAAATTGTTAGAAAAAACTTGGGCATAAATAGGTTAATTTAGAAGACAATCAACTTCTACACCCACGAGTAGGTATGTGCAATGTGTATAGTGAGGTACTATGCACATGCACATCAACTCCGAATCAGCACAGAAAAGATAGAACCATTTACAACACGAAGTAGGAATCGAATCTGCCGGCTCGGGATTACAGAAATGACGTGTAATCACACTGCGCCATTGGAACCCTATAAGTATATGCATATATTTTTGGACGTTATCTTGCAAATTATTTTTAAAAAAACTACTCTTTGCTTCATTTGAATTCCTAGGAAATAAAAATCCTGTACACAAGGGAGAAACCAAATTTTTTATCAGTTTAGTTCAAAAATCGGATGGAAAAAATCTGGTATGGACCCCACACTACTTCCTTTTACGTGTAAATTTCTTAGTAGATGCCTTATGTGTTAAAATAGTGCTTGGAATGAGCAAGATAATAATTCAAGCATTCACACCCCTAGTTTGCCACGAAATAATGTAAAAAAAATGTTTTACAATGATAAATTTTCTAAATATCGCCGATTTTACAATTATTCAGTGGATTTTTCGCAAAATATCGCCAATAGCGCCTAATTGAACCCAAATTCAAAAAAAGATTAATTTTCGCCAAATTTGTCGCCAACTTGGCGTCAAACACTTGGCGACCAAAGCTTGGCGATATATCGCCAAGTGGTCGCGCCAATTCATATCACTTAAGTCTGCATTGAAATTAACACTGATTTACCCCAAAAAAGGGTAAAACACCCCTTGGGAACATTCGAATGCAACCACAAGGGGAGATGCACAACTAGACCACCTCAGAGCTACATACCAAACTAGAAGTTCTACGGCATATAGTTTTTGAGTTATGCGACATACATACATACGCACATACATACGTACATACAGACGTCACGAGAAAACTCGTCGTAATTAACTCGGGGTGGTTGAAAAGGATTTTTCGGCTGGTTATATGTTGGTAGGTACATATGCACGTGCTGACAGGTCGAAAAAACTACTCAACATTCATTCGGGGTGAGCAAAATCAAAATTTAGACCCAAATTTGAGTGAATTTTTTTTCGCGATCACAATACTTCCTTTACTACGTAAAAGGAAGTAAAAATTAGAAGGGGTTTAGGCGTAGGTACGGGATTTTGTTATAATTAAGCTTTTGGCCAGAAGTGAGGTGGACGCACCCAATGGAAGGGCTAGTTTCTTGATTTTGCGCTATTTAACGAAGCTGAGGCTTTTTCCTTTTCATAATATACAAACGAGTGTTCGTGGTACTTTTTTATTAGTTCCAAGACGTTTGGGATACAACTTTAAAATTGGCTAGGAGAAATTTTAAAATTTTAAACCTGCAAGAAAAAGTTGCATTAATTAAAGAATTTGGTTTTGGGCATAGCAAAGAAGAAGATTGCATCGAAGTTT
>JAXGGA010008599.1:0-55930 GCA_038373865.1 Uloborus plumipes | reverse complement strand
GCAAGTAATTGATATGTTGCTATGAACGGAATATAAGAGTAGTGTAAGTTTAAAGGGGAGGCGGCCCGGTGACCTAACTAATGAAAAATCGCTCAGATTGGCTCTCGGTGATGGCCCTGGTCAGCTGCCCCAATGAAGCAATAGCGATTTTTATATTGTTATTATTTATTTATTTCAACTGCTGCTCGCAAAGGTTTCTATGATGTTACTTTTCCTTTCGGTTAAAAAACATTCGAAAATAATATTTCTTTAATTAGAAGTTAGATTATAGGAAATTCTTAACAAAGATTTAAAGAGCACATTTCCTATCTAAATTTCACAGAAAAAAATTTTCTCATCTTAATTCATGTCTTTGTATACATTTTATTTATTTTTTAACACTGGGAAGGTTTTTCTCTTTTTTACATTGCAAAATGAAATTGACGACTCCTTACCTGGAAAACTGGCAGGGGATCGGGAGAACGGCCTTGTGTTAAAAAATTGCACAACAGTGTGATTCCATTTGTTTACCTATTTGCTTGAAATTCGAACCAAAGAAAAGAAAAAATGTTTTCTAAAGTGCAAGAAAACTATTTTTTTTTTGTATGCACGGTAAAACATTTAAAATTAATGTAGGTGCAATTTTTTTTTTCTTTTTGATCAAATGTTATAAAAGCATTACAAACAACCAACAGCAGTTACATCCTGCTACTATTATTTAATAGATTAATGGAAAAATCATATAACGGTAATCTCATAATGCGACAGTTAATTAAAGCGTTTGCTACGATTTGTAGATATATGCTTCCCATTTATTGACATGTATTTTAAAACGAACTCATGCATTTTAATGAAAAAAAAAAGAAAATTAAAAGCAAACCAAAATAATTTCTGTTTGTTACCTTGTTGATGAAGGAAAACGTTTCAGTCTACCTATCATAAGGTTCAAGGACAACAGGAGATCCATACCCAAAAAGCCCGATTATGGAGAGAAAGTCCAGCGGATACGAACGACAGGAAAAAAATTCTTTCGACGATAAACGTCTTTCTTTCGCAAACTGCTCTTTCTACTTTTCTGAAACCGAAGCCTTGGAGCTCCCGCCAAAAATCACCCCCCCCCTCGACCGACGACCACCTGTTACACTAATTAAAACTGTCTGACGATGCACATCATACAATAGTGATTGGCGATGCATTTCCCCCAACCCTGGATGCAATTCGCAATTCCGGAGTCCTGAGGGAGATCCCTGGAGATAGTCAGCCCCTCGGGTCTTACGTCGCCTCCCCGATTCTAAAGTAATCACCCACCCCTTCTCGGCAGTTGGTGGCAAAGGCCCTGTGAGAGAAACACGTGTTTAGCTCAGATTCTGAGAAAGTGACAATGACTTGCCACCCTGCTGGCGATTTGCGGGTGCGGACCTCTGGTTAAGGGAAAATTTTCCTTTCCTACTTGAACAAGAATAACTTTCGCCAGCAGAACTTACGTTCATTCAAAAGAGATACGACGGCAGCAACTAGAGTCCTGAAGGTTCTCGTGTTCGAAATTAGTCTGGAATTACATATTTTGTCAAATAATGAGAATCTCTTAAGAAAAAATAAAGTTTTTTCAGATGAATGATTTTTATTGCAATAACTTTTCTGATCTGTCGGAACCAGAAAAGTTGTCGGCACTTAAATTTCTGTCGGAAAATTTGATCGTCGGAAAATTTTTCCCGACGAAGTTTGAAATTTTCCCCGACGGGGGGGCAAGACGTTTCCGACAGGGGGGCAATTGCCCCCCCTGCCCCATAGCTAGCGCCGCCACTGGTCATGTTGTGTCTACATCACATTTTTTTTAAACACAAAAACAACAATGGTTTTTCAATGATTAAATGATTAGAATTCAGTCAAAATCCAATTTTAGTACAAAGAAACAAATAATAATAAAAAAAAAACTCACGAGAAATGAGCAATTTCTTGTTGCATGCAAATATGATGCATTACATGGCCAAATTCATGAAAGAATGTCACAACCTATGATTACAATGAAAGTTTTTCTTATTATTTAAAGTATTTCATAAAATATAAAAGTTATGGTTATCACTAAATAAAGTTACTTACTTCTTGATGATTTAATAAGGATGGTTTATCAGCAAGAGGCTTGGTAAAATTAGCAACCATTGTACAAATAGAAACCTGCCTGGAACCATCAGCTAAAAGACAAGATGGCTAAAGGGGGGAAAAGATAAGGTTACCATAATTTACAACAGCCAAATCAGGATAATTTCACCATTGGAACCTGGGGGAGGGGGAAGCGGGGGCACAATTACTTGCCCTCGTGATCCCATTATTGCAATATGAGGTCTTAAAATCTGCTGAACTTTGTAAAAGCAGCCAAATTTGACAAGTTTCAGTGGGTTATGTTCGATATCTTTTACATGATTTGGAGAAAGAAGTCTTGCACATGCAGACGATAAAATTGCATGATCAATTTCCCGCCAAGTTCTGAAATTTTTTAAGTAATTTCGTCACACTTTACAACATTATATCTCAATAAGGGATTGACGAGACGAGGGCAAATAATTTTTGCCAGTCGCAGTAAGTGGGGCTTATAAGTGAGGAAGTAAAATTTTTTTGGAAGCTGAAGACTATTTTAGGCTATCTCGACGGACTAAGGAGGGGAGGGGAACTTCTGATGTACTCCCCTGTAAATGTTTTGGAATTGTAGAGTTAAAAATGCTTTGACATTTTTTTGCAAAAAATGTCTAGCTAAAAATTAAAAAATAGGGTAGAAGTTTAGACGTTCAGACTGTCTTTGATAATGTGAGGGGCTCATCCCGAAAAAATTTAAAAACTAGTATCTTAAAAATAACACAATATTTGTATGCAAAAACCACCTTCAGTGAACTTAGAGCAAGTGGTTTGGGGTTCTCTCCAGGAATCTTTTTTAAATTAAAGTTTTAAAGAGAAACGCAGGAGTTTGGATATTCTGTGCCATATTTTTTTTTTTTGAACTGATAAAATCCTAAAAACTCACTCTTGGACTTCTTTCGGGGACTTGAAAGGCTGGACTTTAAGCGGACTTTAAAGGCCTCCAGATTATTTTTCTTCTCAATTGGAAATTTAAAACCGCAATTTTATGCTATTATTACTTCTGTACATATATATATACAATGGCAATAAAGATTATAGAAATACAAATACAAGTTTGATGACCAGCAACAGGCTCTGGACCCAGCTAGGCTGGTTCTGTTCAATTTGTAATCCCCAATATAGATCAATGGCTTTTTAAAAGTTATTCACTCCCTTGCTCCTTACAACTTCTTCTGGTAAGCAATTCCTGGGGTCTATAACCATACTAAAATAGTAATTTTTCCTACTTTCTTGTTTAGCTTGAGGTTCGAAAAGCTTAAAACAATGCCACTGCTTAGCTTTCCATGCGAAACTTTGACCCAATTTTGAACATTTAATTTACGTTCTTAACGTTGAATGTATCTATTTTTTCTCGTTTCAATTAATCTTGAGTTTTTTGAAATTTTTATTTGGCAGCATTCCCGTGATGTAAAAGCTTTTACTTAAAAAGGGAGGAGGCCTTGTTGTTTGGCACTTATTTTTTTTCTTGAGCCACTCATGGTTTGAATTGCTTGATAGCCAGTCTTGACATGGAAATTGAATATCAATTTGATTTAATTAATTCAGCAACGTAAATAGTGTAAATAAAAGTTTTTAATTTAAACTAAACGTTTCTTGAATACTACTTTAAAATTGAACACCTTGGCAATCGTGTATTGAATATAGCTTGAAAACTTGAATACTAAAAATCTTGGAAGTCTTGAAGAGCATTCTATTAATATTTACTTGGAACATAACATTTTTTTACCCAGTAACATCTTTCATTTCGATACATTTAAATAATTGAATCATGGCCCCTCTGACTCTATTGCTCAAGACTATACATACTAAGCACCCTAAGCCTGGAATCATAATCTAAATTAGAAAGCCCATTAACCAACCTTGTAGCCCTCCTTTGAACCCTTTTCAATAAATTAATATCTTTCTCAAAGTAATGAGACCAAAACTGAACAGCATACTCCAAATGAGGTTTTATCAACCTTCTATATAAAGGCAGAAGAACCTTCTTATATTTGCTTAAAATACATCTATTGATAAACCCAAGCATGCTATCGGCTTTCTTACTAGCTATGCAGCACTGTTGACTAAACGCGAAATCCCAATGCAAAAGTATTCACTCCCTTTAGTTCTTGGCAGAGCAAGAAATAAAGGGAGTGCATACAAACACATTAAAGTGAATACAAATTGTCACTGTCCAAACAATTTAACAACAATCATTACTTCTGGAACTTACCTGTACTTCACAGACTGCTGCATGACCATATTTCCCTTCTCGAGGAAAAAGATCCAAGTAGAAATAGCCAAGAAGTGTTTGATGCTCAGCATCTTGTACACTGAACTGAAACAGAAGAATGTAAATAAAGCACAAATATATTTGTTGTTCAACATATTTTCAATTAATTTTTTTAATAAAATTTTAACAATGTAGTTTTGAGTTATTTTTCACCAATTTCTCGTGCTTAAAAGCAGTGCATGGACAAATAAATATTTGTAGCAGCAAATTTTCAGCTAAGCTTTTAACAGCAATTGTTGAGCTAATACTGCTAGGGTGCTAAGGAAGGGGGAGAAGCAAGCTAATTTATACAACACATTATATGTTATACATTATATGTCGTATACAACAAATACATGTGTGACATATATGTATAAACAACACATTATATGTCGTGCAACAGCGAATAGAACTGAATACTGAACTGCTCTTCTTGGACACATAATTTTTTATATCTTTTTGCGTTTGACAACTGGTTTTAATTACGGAAGTGATGGATACTATTTTTGGTTACGTTGCTCAGGCTTTTAGGTGAGATAATTTTTATATGCATGCAGCAGGATTTCCAGTGGGAGACTAATGTTTGGGAATTTCTCCCTAATTAGTCAAGACAAAACCCCTGTTTTCAGTTTTAGATTTTTGTTCTTATATATTGCTTGAAAGCCTGGCATTTGGTACTTTTTGCCTATTGCAGGTCTGTAACGTGTATGTTTAGAACTTAAACATATTCTTTGTTTGCAGTTAAAATTTTGTGGTCTTTTGACCACTCTTGAATTGCCCATGGCTGATGAGTACTGATTTCAACCTTAATAAGAAATACTACTCGCAATTTGGCTCCTTCATATTTGTATTTGTTTTCTTGTTTTACATTATAATATACACGTTATATATTACGTTATATATATATATATATATATATATATATATATATATATATATATTACAAATACATCGTAATAGTTAAGTTGGAAAAAAGAGACCAAATCAAAAGCCTATAAATGTGCACTAGCAACTAAACTAATAAGCCAAGTAAATGTTGATCACAAAACTTATACATAGTGCTGACAATACAAAAAAATAAAATTGAAAGATTAATAAAGAAAGTGATGAAACTACTAGACTCATCAGTCATAGAAGTTTCAGCAAATGGTCGTAAACCAAAAATTAAAGCTACAATCTAAGAGATAGAAAGCACCAAAAACATACTAAACAGTTGCATTAGGAAGAAACATTACATGCTAAACTGTAAGTAATGAATGGGATCTTAAACCTAAAATTAATTTCTGGAGTTTTGCTTCAATTATCAGAAGTCAAAAGACTATTCATAATATTCTTCATAGGATGCCAACAACATGGAAAAAAATAATAATAAAATAAATAAAATTCAATGCATACTAATTTTACATCTTCATGCCAAACCTCAGCATTTTCAATTTCTTTAAATTTCAAACTCAGCAATTCCTAGAATAATACATACACAACATTAAAAATTATATTTTGATAAATTTCATCACTTATTAGAACAAAGAAAGCAAAATTTATGAATTATAAAAGAATATGTATTAGAAGTTCTGAAACTAAGAATAAACAACTATAAAATTACACATAACTAGCTGTCGTGGCCGTCACGAAACTTTCTTCCATATCTATCTTATGAATTCCGGTTACAAAATAAAATACGTACTCGCCCGAGTAATTGGAGACAGCTACAATTTCCCAATTATCGTAATAACCCTGCAAATGCAGAATCAATGAGCGAAATTGGAAATCATTGCAAAAGCCTTGTTTAGATTAATTGCAAACATTTTATTTGTTAGTAAAAAGAAATTGGCAACAGTTAAAAATTTCAAATCATTGAAAGTTTTCAGCTGTTTTGATAATTAAATAGCGTGAAAGCGATTTTTTAATGAATTAATTTTTCGCATTGTTGACTAAGCGCAAAAATCACCCCACCCTTCCCCTGGGGCGATTGGCGCCAAAATTTAATCGATGCTTGCTTCCATATTGGGTTAGTGTTATTCCAAATTTCATTCAAATCGCAGCAATATTTCCCGAGATACAGTAGGTGCAATGACAAAATAAGCACTTTTGATTGCTCCACCCCCCTTTGAGATATTGACACACAAATTGAATCAGCACCTGTACTCAATAGGGTCTACCTATGGACCAATTTTCGTTTGATTCCGCCGGTTACTTCCTGAGATATAGCAGTCACCCCCGAGCAGAACACGTGCGATTGCTCCACCCCCCTTCGAGATATTGACAAACAAATTGAATCAGCGCCTGTACTCAGTAGGGTCTACCTATAAACCAATTTTCGTTTGATTCCGCCGGTTACTTCTTGAGATATAGCAATCACCCCCGCGCAGAACACGTGCGATTGCTCCACCCCCCTTCAAGATATTGACAAACAAATTGAATCAGCACCTGTACTCAGTAGGGTCTACCTATGGACCAATTTTCGTTTGATTCCGCCTTTTACTTCCTGAGATATAGCAATCACCCCCGCGCAGAACACGTGCGATTGCTCCACCCCCCTTGGAGGAATTCGCTAAACAAAGTCAGGTGCACCAGTTCACATGGTGGTACATATGTGCAAAAATTTTTGTTCGATTTCATGCAGTAGTTTTTGCTCTAGCGCGGCCACAAAAACTGGTCACACACATACAGACTCACACACAGACAGACACACAGACAGACACACAGACAGACACACAGACAGACATTTTCCAAAAATGGTCGAAATGGACTCAGCGCACCTCAAAACGTGCAAATCCGTCAAAATTCGACATTCGAAAATTTTCACGAAACCAATACTTTCTTCTATATATTAGATATAGAAGAAAGTAAAAAGGAAAGATATATTTAATGAACCTTTTAAGAGCTTAATATATTTACATGCAAAAGATGATAACATTATATACACATTAATATTTAAAAAATACAATAATTGCAGGGGTCATAGAACAATTGGGGGTTAAAAAGTAGGAAATTTTCACCAAAAAGTAGGAAAAATAGGATATTTTAATTAAAAAATAATGAAACCATTATTTTAATGAACAAAAAAATGATATGAAGTTTCATGTTTTTAGCTTACCCCTACCTCCTCAAAAAAAAAAAAAAAAAAAAAAAAAAAAAAAAAAAAAAAAAAAAAAAAAAGGACAGCACTGTCTGGCTACATGGAATTGGCAAGCTCTCAACTAAGCCAAATCTATCTGAATGAAGGGGAAAAGAGAAACAATTGATGAACATGTTTTGTAAATTTCAATACAAATCTGCTAAATTTAGAGGTCAACACTCATCTGTAGCAGCAATCTGCCATCCCTGCAAACTAATTGATGCGTCCATTTTCACTTGTGTCTTAGATGTTCACCTTTCGATTTCCTCAGTGGTCAAACTATCCTACTGTACTAGCTGCCAGGGCAACTAGATTAGCTTCCTGCGGAATGTTGATGCATATTCTCCCTTCCCCCCCCCCGAACTTTTACCTCATTCTGATGTTATATTATTTGCTATGATTTAATGCTCATAAGATTTCAAGACATACTACGCACATGGCCCGCTAATGCCACAAGCAGCTAGCTACGTGGCCCGCCGTTGCACGGGTGATTCGCGCATTAAAGTATTGAAGAAAGTTTCAACAAACTATTCACCACCAAAGCGGCTCGCTAAAAGGGGCATCACGCATTTACTTTTTTCCCGCATTAAAAAATCATTCGAATTATTGAGATGCTTCACGCCTTCAAAATGGTGAGGAAAGTTTCAGCAAGTTCAACTCGCTCAAGTGAAAGAAGCAGACTTAGACAGATACTCAATTTTTACTATAAGTGGATGGCTTTTCAACTAATATATGTTTCAAAAACCTACAAGTAGCTAGCGATAAAAGTACAACATAAGTGGCCCGCTAATGAGTTTCATATTTGATTTAGTTAAGCCTTCATTCAAAATTCTCAAATAATTATTATTACTGTTTCATAGCAACCACGTTTTGTAACAATGGATTTCATATTTGATCATTTAGGACAAATCGCTTTAAATTTGACTACTTATTAATTGATATCTTCGTTAATAAAAATTGTAACTTTACTAATAATATAAAGCTGTAGAGTTTGTTTGTTTGTTTTTTTGAATGCGCTAATCTCAGGAACTACTGGTTCGATTTGAAAAATTCTTTTTGTGTTGAATAGTCCATTTATCCAGGAAGGCTTTAGGCTATAGGAGTTATTGTTATAACTAAAAATAATAATGTTATATATAGATAAAGAGACAGGGTAAATTTTGTAGGTATGTATGTTCCGGGTAATCTCCGGAACCACTGAACCGATTTGAAAAATTCTTGCTGAATATGAAAGGTACATTCTCAGATTGAAACATGGGCTTATGTTTGAAAAGATTCGATAAGCGATTCTTTTTTTATTCGAATTCAAGGCAATTTTCACATAAATCGCCGAATACTGAGGTTAAAAATTACTTGCACATATTAATGTTACATATCGTTGGAAGCAGAAAAATTTTCTCCGTCCTATGCAGTTTGTTCCGATTCTCTAACTTAAACACAGCATGAGTTATTCAATTTTTAAACTTGCCCTTTGCAAGGCTTCGCCCGATTTCTTGCAATACTTGGTTCATTAAAACCATCAATAAAAAATAAACTAATTATTCCACAGTTTTGATTTTTACGCCATTGGATAGAGCGATATTTTTAACCCCAGAATTGATTCGACTTACAGTCGAAGAACCAAGCTTTTATCTCCACTAGAAAAAAAGTTACAAGCGTTTGAACTTAGAGTTCGAAAACCTCTTTTCTGATCAAATTATTAACGTTTTATTGCGTTGCTATGGCGACATCTTTTAAATTCATTGTTGATTTCCTTTTCTTCATTTCATTTCTTAAAAGCATTTTATTTTACGGTGTTTCCAGGCCCTCCTATGATGATTAAAACAAGGCAAATAATGCCTTTTAGTTCAGAACAATTGCAAAGCTTTTGGCCTTTAATATTTAATCTACATGTATAAAAATGGAATAAGGGGAAGATTTGGCTGAAATTTTCACCGTTTGTTCCTTTTGGTACTGGGAAGGTTTAGGGACCAGTTTCAAAAAAATCCGATAGGTAGTTATTTTTTTATTTCAATTTAAGACCTGATTTTGTCTCTTTAATTTTAATTTAAAACTCCATTTTCCAAGGCTTTTATCAATTCAATCGAGTATTAAGTGTCATGGGCACCCATATACGAAATTTTAAGGGGAGGGGCTCAGATATTTTCCACATAGTTTACAGTTAAAATATATATATATATATATACTAGCAGTACCCGCACGGCGATGCCCGTGCAAAAAATGTAAAGAAAGTCAACTGAATAAATTTAAATTCACTCCACCCTCTTAAGTAAAATTATTATATTCTTTAATTCAAATGTGCACCACGACCTTTTAAAATATATTGATGACACTTTTAATGCCATTTCAGTTTGTAGTGTTCAATGCGAGGATTATTTTAGTTTTAAAGACTTTTTTCTTCTTTTCGTGTGTGTGTGACGAACTTATTTATTTTTAGCGAAATTTTTACGTTTCAATGGAACTTTTGACACAACTGTAGAGCCAAGATTTTCGAAAACTCTCAATGACCACAGCAATATTGCCCTTGAAATTTAATATCTCCCCAAAAACAACAGTGTTGTAAAAAAATCCCCCGCCAAGAAAACCTTAAATACTCAGCCTTAAAAAGTTATGATATCGAGTTTTCCCGCCAAGTTTGTGCCAAACTACAACTAACCTGTATGTATAGTTCTTTTAAATTGTTTTCAGTTTTGCCAGGCGGGAAGCTTTGTCTTGTGAGGTGGTTGCTTAATGAGTAAAAACTTCCCGCCTGGCAGGACTGAAAACAATTTAAAAGAACTATACATACAGGTTAGTTGTAGTTTGGCACAAACTTGGCGGGAAAACTCGATATCATAACTTTTTAAGGCTGAGTATTTAAGGTTTTCTTGGCGGGGGATTTTTTTACAACACTGTTGTTTTTGGGGAGATATCACATGTTTTTGCATTAATATTATTTCTTTGCCTGTTTTTTTTTCTCTTCAAAATTTACTTTGCATGTGTTTTTTTCCCTTCAACATTTTTCTTGGCGGTCCGACATCTGTGGTTTTCTTGGCGGCATGCATTTGGTGCAAAAGTTCAAGGATCTTCTTCAGTCTGGGATAAATTTGAAATCAATCACAATGTACCACCCGAACCGACGCAAAACAAAGCTAGTAGCTAACAATACTACGATTAAATTAAAAGTTAAAAAAAAAAACCCCAACCCTTACTGCCGATCTCATATTAAAATGAACTAAATTGAAGATCCCATTTAACATTCGAGCGTTCGCGCTGGGTCTTTTCGACCCAGGCGCAAGGATAAACACTCGCTGCTCTACTTCTATTTGAAAGAAATGGATCAGGTCCACTGTAGCTGCATTCAAAGTCGACCCCTTGAACTTGGATATACTTTTGAGATCCTTGATTAATATTTGTCAAAATCATGATTTACTACTGAATTATTCATTAAATATTGTTAAAATGCTCTTAAAATGTAATATGGGTCACTCTGACCCAGCGCGCGCTCTCGTGTATCGGTATGTCGCGCGCTTTCCGGAAGGTTAAAAGCCCTATGCAATAAAATCAATTAAAAATATTTTATTTGTTAACAAATAGAAACTGGCAACAGATAAAATTATAAATCATTGAGTTTTCTTTCCTCGTGGCCCAACAATGAAAACATAAACGCTCAGATGTTGAACAGAGCTGGTAGATAGAAATCGGACCAATTTTAAGCATTAATAACTCCGGGGTGCGATGACCCGGGGGGTAAATTTTGGGAAAATGTCCTCAATGTCTCATCGAGAATATTCATACCAAAAATCAACACTAAAGACCCCGGGGAGAAAAGATACGGAAAATAAAAGCGAGGGGAGGGGGTGGGGGGGTCGAAAAACCCCTATGCCGAGCTTTGGGACAAAATAAATGTGGGTGCAAAAGCAGAGCTCAATCCGAGTTACCGTTTAGTCTGGACCCCTGTCAAACAATTTTTAAAAAGTGCGAAAAATAGCGATTTTATAACATATATCACCCCTCCCCCTGAGGGTCCTGGATGTTTTGCTTTAGTATGTGCCGTCAGGGGCCGCTGGAGATTGAGTATACCAAAAATGAACTCTAAGGATCTTTATGGGGCTGAGATACAGAGGGGTGAAAACCCCGGTTTGGTTACTCGCGTAAACAGTCCTAGTCGCTCTTTTACATTTTTATTGGCGACGGAAATTTCTTGGCGGCTTGTATTTGGTTTTCTTGGCGGGGCGGGACGCTCCCGCGTCCCGTGATAATTCACCGATTTAACCGTAATTTCAATGTAAAATTGGTCGCCAAATCTAAATTTATTAACATAGGGAACCGATTGTATCAGGTAGATCAGCCACAGCCATTCTTCCATGATTTTAATGTGAACATTAAAAGGAAAGAAATATAATGTCTTTCGTACCATCTCTTTGAAGTGATTACAATCTAACAGTGACCCTCAAATAATCAAGATTTCACTGGCCGGGAACCTCCTCTGAAGAAAAATTATTATATCCTTTAGTTCAAATGCGCTCCACAACCTTTTAAATTCCACTTAAAGTCATGTTAAAGTTTAAATCAATTCGCCAAATAAATATAAGAGACAGAAAGTTAAGTAAGTAACAGGAGATATTAATTAATCAAATTGAATAAATTTTCAAGGCTTAAATCTATACGCAAATTTAAACCACAAAGTAACTTCAGGGACAAAAGAGCAGCTGATCAGGAAAATGGCTCTAGTGTTTCAGTTCTGCGTAGAGTTAGGCCTTGAAAATTGACTAAATTTGATTAATTAATATCTCCTGTCCTAATTAACGGACAGAAACGTGCTAAAACTTTTCTTTTTCAGAAAAAAAAACCCTTTCCAACGATATATAATGTTTTGGGGTGGGCGAGGTTTTCCCCCCTCAATTATGGCGGATACACCAAAAATGAGACTAATTAATTAATTTAAAAATAACTAATTCGAAATTAAAAATTTGGGCTTCGAGGTGCACGAGGGCGGGGTACGTTCGAATTTTTGAGCCAAGTTTCAGGTCTGTGGGTGCTGCGGGGGCTTCTGGCCAGCGGTTACAAACATACAGACAAACGAACACCGTCATCTTTATATATATAGATGTGTGTGTGTGTGTGTGTGTGCGTGTTTCTTTGATTTACTAAGAATATGAAAGTACTAGACTCGTTAAGATATAATTTTTTGTAATTTTTTCTGACGTAAGTGTTATTGAGATTACTAAACACATTTTGACCGCTTACAGATAATGCATGTATGTGCGCCGCGAGGCCGTATCCAGAAAAAAATTTTGGGGAGGGAACATTCCGCACATTAATGACCAAACACACTCATTTTTGTGTGTTATGAGTCTTTTTCTTACTGATTCCCCTTCCCCATGCTGTTTCTTGTGTGTTTATTTATTATTATTTTTTTGTTGTTAGTTGTTTTGACTGACCTTCATTGAGATAGGGGTATTGAAAGAGAGATGCAATGAACTCTTAAGTGGAGCAGAATATTTGTAATTTTGTGTGGTCCGGGGGTTTCTCCCCCGGGGAAATTTTTGAAAAAAAGTTTTCAAATTCTGCATTTTGATCCCCTGTATGGGGCAATTGGGACGTTAAAAATATTTTGGAAATCAGGCAAACAAAAAATTTATAAATGTTCTGCATTCTTTTGCAAATTAAGATCAATCAATTTTTTTATTTTTTTGTAATTTAACAAACGATTAACCTTAATCAACAAGGAGGAAAAACGAGGGAGGAGAAAAGATAAACACATCATCATTTGCTTACATGTATTTTCAGAAAAGTTACATAGTAGTTTTCGATCAGTTTCCCAACTCACCGACAAAAACAACACTTAATAGTATAACACACATAAAATCCTTTAAAAGAAATAGTGAAAAGATTTAAAAAATGATTAACGGAATTGTAATATTCTGGCCATTCAATTAATTCATAGTGCATTTAATTGATAAGAAATGTAATTGAGGCACTTTTTAAGGAGTTTCAAAAATGTATTTAATGATTTTCAGACTCTAGAACAGCCCGAAATGTTTTGTAATGAAACGCGAAATGTTTTGTAATGTAAAACAGACAAAAAAGTTTTCTTTTTTTCCAAATTCAAAACGTCAAAAAATGCCGAGTAGTCTTGCCATCCTCGGATTAGCCCACTCTTTATCTTAATCTCTAGTCCGCATGGGGGAGTTTCTCATTCAAATGTGGCGTCGGTTGAGCCACGAGTCGGCCTTTCTTTTTCTATAGAAGAATGTAGGAAGAGACACAATGTTATAATTCTGAAAGTGATTTCAGTGCAGATTAGAGTTATTAAAATTTGGCAATTTTAATAACTTAGCCATTAATGGGTGAAAAAAAAGTTTTCCGAATAAATATTACTAAAAGCAAAAAAAGTACTAATTTCCAAGGGGGGCTCAAGCCCCCCTTGCCCCCCCTTATGGGTGAACATGTTAAGTGTATCAACTCAACTCCCTGGCAGATAGCTGGAATTGCTAATATCATTTCCCCGTTTGGTATTAAACGTTCAAGGATCAAGTCAATTCAAAAAGTTATGTTTTTCCAGCTTTTCTGTGTGTGGGCGAAGTTTAAGTATAGAAAGCAATCAGGACTTTTTAAGACACGTGTCACTTTACATAATTTTTATTTTCAAGTTAGGCCATGCAAAGCCGGGCCACACAGCTAGTAATTATATGAATTAAAACTAATGAAGCCTGAAAAATTACCAATCTATCAGAACCTGGTTTGACTTTCAGTTCATTGGCATTCAGGAGAAAGAAGCATGACATAGATAGATAGAAAGAAAGATAGATAGAAAGATACTCAGTTTTTAATATAAGTAGATACACTCCTTTTCATATTGATACAACTTTTTAGGTAGGCTATTGGAAGAAAATTTATTTTAATGCGTACATCAAACTGCATGTCTTTGAATTTCTTTCAATCAAATTCTTCTTTTGCTATCTTGAGTTTTAAACTCCAAATATCTGACTTTATTGCTCATATTTACCACGTATGGTAGGGGAGGGTGTGAGTATAAATCAGTGTTCAAAATTGGGCACAAGGCCTGGAAGGTTGAGAACTCCATTCCTGTTAGGACATCACTAAATACTGTGTGCTTTCATTTCAAATACATGACAGGAGTCTAGTTTTGATGGATAAATTTGGAAATTGAATTGCTTAGTAGCCACAAACTACTTTTAACCCGTTACCGCCCAGGGATCTATTTATAGATCAGCACTTTTCAAGAATTCTTACTGAAAACTACACTTTTTTATCATTTCTTATTCTTATTGGCCAGTTTTCTATTGAACCAATTTCTAAGAGGAAACCAGCCATTAAGAATAAGAAATGATAAAAAGGCATAGTTGTCAGTAAGGAATCTAAAAAGAAGTGATCTATAAATAGATCACTCTGAGCGTTAACGAGTTAACTTATATTGACAAATCGTTATGGACAAATGATTTTGCTGTAGCAAACTGATTTCAGAATTGTGCCAGAAAGGTAAGACAAAAATAATCAAAGCAGAAGTTTATTTCAACTAGTTTGTATTGATTGTGCTGAAAGTACTCAAGTTTAAGAATTTTTGATGTCATTGATGAAGAAATTTTTTTGGAATTAAACAAAATAACATTAAAAAAAAAAATGTATCAAAAAGTTCCATCAACTCCTGCTACAGGCTAAAAATTTTTTTTAAGTCATACCCCTAATGTGCAATCTTATACTTAAAAATTGGATATACCACCTTACTCAATATAACGCCACAATAAAATAGGATCAATATAATTCAACCGCGACGAGATGGCCGGTGTCAATCAAATGAGTAAACGAGTCCATTCCTTAAAATAGGTAGAATTTCTACCCATTCAAATTCCCCCATCGATTGTGAATCCCATTCCTCAATTTTCATCTGCATATCACCCCTTCTTAAAAATGGACAATCCTGAAAAAAGGAGGAGTCATAGGCCATCTCTGCGAAGTTGAATTATAGCAGCGTTATATTGGAGTTTAGCTGCACATGTTTTTCAAGCAGAACTCAGAACCCTCCTAAATTTCACACCATCATTTAAAACTGAATTTAAACTTTTAAACCTTATTTTTAAATGTACAGGGATTACATACCTGATAAATGTTCAGCAGCCCTTCCGTAACAACTGGAAGTGGAAAATATTCCTTTAATTTTTCATTATCAACAGCATACTGTTTTTCCTCCACTTTAGTAAGATAGTACTTAGTGTCCCATTCATTTAGCTTCCCATCAAATGTTTTGTTCATTTCCTTGCACTAAAATTCAGTTGAAAAAAAAGCATTAATGTCTCAAATAAGATTACACAGAATAATTTTTGTACAGAATTATTTTAATCATTTCTTAAAATGTGGGTTTTGGATGACATCTTAAGATCTATGTTAAATAGAGACAATACTTGAATGTAATGAGCATTTGAAGAAGTCATAATAACAACAAGAAACATGATTAATTTATTCCTTTCATTTCATTGAGTGCCCAAAATACTTAGGACGCACACACGTACACACACAGTTAAACCAAATTGAATATTAAACAGTAATAAATTTTTTAAAAAGTTTAACAATACCAATACTGCCCTAAGAAGGTAAATGGCGGCATATGGAAATTTTTCATTTGCTTTTTTGTATTTCTTCCATTTATTTTACTTAAGCTTTATAGCATGAACTTAAGTGTTTGGTTTACCTTGGGGGAAAAAACAACTATAAATAATGATTATGCAACAGTACAAATTCTTACTTCAGCCTCTTTCAATTCCAACATATAAGCTTTCTCTTTTTCCCACAATGGTGTCAAATCATGCCAGAGTTCTGTCAAAAAACTGTGAACTGTTTCAGGAGTTTTGGCCATTAAGATATCCATAATGTAAGCTGGATGTGAAGGGAAACCAAGCAGCAAAGCATGCTATCAGAATAAAAGAATATAAAAAAAAATCAAAAGACAATATAAAATATTTCTAATAATACTACAGAGGGATTCCTCCTAGAATGACAAACTTGCTGAAGGTACAGTTAACTCTGATGATTCAGAATCACATGGCATAGCAGGGATTAAAATGGCTTTGTTACGCAGCAGAGGGTATGCTATGAGACTTTGACTGCACAATTTTTTTTCTTCAGGATACAGGCGCGTTTAATATACTTAAGGAAACACTAAAAACATAATTCAAAATGTATTCATGCATTCACTACCTCAACGAATAACTTTTTCGCTGTCGAACTCTTAAAGGAACAAATGGTGTTAGTGGAAGCCAGTTGAATTTTCGGAAATTCGGTACAAGTTGTAGTTTACCATATAAATTTGAATCTTTTGTTTCTCTCGCAAGTTTGTCGGACTGGCACACACTGCATAAACATCCTGTATAACACCATAGTTATACATTAGGTTCAGATACATTTTTCTGATAATAATCTAAGAGGACACTTTATTATTTATTTATTTATTGTCTAAGGTACATTTTTTTATTTATTTTTAATTGTTGGAGAAAGGGTAAAAAAATCTGAGGCGCTGTATTTTTACCCAAAAGTAAGAGCTTCAAACAATTTTAATTTAATTAATCAATTTTTTTTAACGATAAATGTATTTATTTTTATCCATTTTTTATTTTTAATTTCACTTTTTTTTAAAAAATCTTTTTGAAAATGGTTAAAGAATTTTTTACTGAAAAAAATGTTCATTAGCTGAATTGTTTAAATGGTGTTACTACTTTATTTATTTGTTTATTATTTCCGGCTAGGATTTCATTGGATGAGTGAGGTATATTTTATTTTCAGAAATCAGCTTTCAATGTTAAAAATGTACGTTTGACATAATTGCAGTCTTAGCAAATTAAGAACAGAGCGCTCTTTAGGGTCCTATCCCGGTTAAACCACGAGTTGTGGTAGATACGGGGGACCCTGGAGTGTGTAAAAAAAAAAAAAAACAATCTTAGCAAATTAAGAGAATATAGACCAGATGCTGAAAATCTATGTTGATATAATGGAAAAAAGGCTTGCTAAGTTCTTGATGGAACTTTGTGTTTAGCTATGGGAGATATGTATGAACAGTACAGATATTGCCATGAAACTTGATAAATGGTTTCATGAATGATTAAAATAGACACTTTGGTTGCAAGAATGTAGGTACATGCAAAATTGACACACAAAGGAGATAATTGGATATAATAAATCTAGGATGATTTGAACGAAAATTTTACAGTGAAATTCAGCTAGGAGGTTTTATATTAATGAAATATTCCTTTTACATACTAAAAGTAAAATAAATAAATAACAATAAAATAAATATAGGTATCATCATTATTAAAACTGAAAACTATTAATCTATAAAGTATTGGATGCTGATATAATAACTGAAAATAAACTAAAGTGTATGTGAACTGAAGCAAATAAACATGACATACTGGTTAAGAATAAAATAATGTTCCAAATAGTAGATATTGTTGGTGATATTTAATGATTAAAAAACTCATAAATACAATAAAAAACCAAACAACTTTTGAAGAATTTATATTTTTTTACATTTTTTACTTCTACTTTCATATATATATGACGTTAAAAAAAATTAAAATTTTATTTTGATAAACACAAAGACAATAGTACCTGTTTTCTTAACTTTACAAGTTCTTCTAAAATAGGTCGATTTTCACTGATGCATCTATAAAAAGGTAAAACAGAAGGAATAATATATGAACTCATATTCATTATAATGTTCAGATTAAAGAAAAAAATGTCCAAAAAATTCCTATCATTTTGTTTCATACAGATTTTAATACCAATCTACTTATTAAAGAATAGTTTAGAGTCTGCTTTGAATGTACATAAAAGAATATAGGTGCAAAATTACTATTTTGATCTTATTTTGTAAGATTAGAATTTACATTTAAATACAATATTTCTTTTAAAATTGAAATAATCATTTTTCTATTTTATATTGACACATTATTTTACTTTACTACACCTGTTACTTCAAAGTAAGAAATTAGGATACATAACATATTATTTATAAGTAATAGCAATTTTTACATGACCTTTACCCAATGTTCGCATTAGGAAATATGGATTACTTCTCAAAATTAACCATTTAAAATTTTGTTAAAGTAAAATAGAGGTTCCCTTTTAAAGGTTATTTTTTGATTAAATTTAAAAGAACTTTATTTTGGAGGAGAGGAGACTCTCTCTCCTCTGAAGGCTTGGCAATCAAAAAAATTTTGTTCACAGATTTTTCGGCTATCAAGGCTATCCTTTGAAAAATAATGTTGGCAAAGCTGGAAGTTTTAAGCGTAAGGCAGTAAGACTGAAAACAATTGATGTATTTTGATAAAAGTTAGCTAAAATGTGAACATTGGGACAAACTATAAAATTAAGCGTATGATACTCATAAAAAGCTTAGAGTATGAATATTGTATTTTACACATTTCTATCACTGATTAGGTTAAATATTAAAAACAGAACTTCAAACTTACTGTGAATTAAAAGCTACATGCATCCGATGTCTTGTATTTTCATTTCTACATTTTCTCAATACAGGGAAAGCATGAGGGTATTTTAAAGTGACTTCAAATTTACCAGATTTTTCCTAAA
Source organism: Uloborus plumipes (assembly GCA_038373865.1). Lineage (NCBI taxonomy): Eukaryota > Metazoa > Arthropoda > Arachnida > Araneae > Uloboridae > Uloborus > Uloborus plumipes. The sequence goes on along the minus strand of JAXGGA010008599.1, from coordinate 36,863 downwards.
TGAAAAAATATAGACATTTGGTGAGAAGGCTTATCAAAGCTTAAAAAGAAGTTAGTATGGTGCATAATTTACTTAATAGCTAGTGAAATGTTAGAAAATATGTTTGATATTCTGTGGTTTCTAAAACCTTTGCATAAATGCAAATAAACATAGTACAACTTCAAAAATCTTGACTTCTTGGGAATTTGAACCACCTGGGTGATGGATTTTGGGGCTTAAAGAAATGCTGCTACTTTTTCCCAACATTTTTGGCCACCTTTGTCCCAAAAAAGTCACACTTAAACTTTTCCTCTCCCCTCCTGTTTTTCGTAAGCAAGTTCTCAATCATAAATACGTGATGTCACACTTCTTGTTACCCTCTTATAGTGTAACACCATTTGGGGATAAACCCTCTTAGAGATATTAATAAGAATAACTTTTTAAAAATGCATATTAAAAGGAAAGAACAGAAAGAGAACATAGCGTATATACTTGAGTACAGGTCAATCCCCCTATTTTAGGGAAAAATAGCGAAAAAAATCAAGGAAACCTTTTTAATTAAAGGGTTGAAAAAAAGGATCTAAAGTGTTGCATCGGCAGAAAGCCTGCACTTCTAAAAGATCAATGACCATGAGTGTTGCAGTGGTACTTTTAAAGAAAATCAGGAGCTTTTGCTACATTTTATCAAATAAACCTCTCACAAAGAAAGAAACTGACATTTTACACAAACATTTCAATCCAAAGAGAGCATATTAGTGTATAAAAAGGTTCCATTCTCAAAACCAGGATTTCGTAAAGAGTTTGCTTCTGTGATTGCAAGTTTTTTAATTGTTGATATTATTTTGAACTAAGATCAATAAAATATAGGTTTCCATTTCTTAGTTTTTTACTCTTTCTTAAAAATAAGCTACAATTAATTTACAATCAATTATAGGTATACACTGAATTTTTTGTATGTTGGCTCTTACTGTAATTAAAGTTTTTGTAATTTAAGGTTAGGTAATACAGCACATAATTATGCAGAAAGTTACTGACCGATTTCCTTATTGTTTAGTAAAAAGAGTTAGGGTAAAATCAGAGGGTAAAAAATGGATCAAAAGCATTCCATCAGCAGAAGGGCTGCACTTTTGAATATTGAATGATGATGAAAGCTGCAGGACTACTAACAGAAATTACTGTAATGATGGAATAGAAAGTTGGAATTAAATGTGAAAAATGACATTTAAAGCAATCAAATATAATATAGAATAATTTTTTTTTTTGTTCCCATTATTTAATAAATGCGCTAAAATTTGAAGGTTTTGCTTCAGTGATTTCATTTTGTGACTACTTATACTGAATACTTATACTGAATTAATAAAGACGAGCAATTCAAATTGCTGGTTGAAGATTATGGCAAAAATAGTTCATTTGACAAAAATAAAAAGGCCTCCCTTCCCTTTAAAAAAAAAAAAAAAAAATCTGCTTTTAGAGGTTTTCAGATTTTGGAAATATGGATTTCGATGTAGTACTGTAATAATCTTTTTCTCAAAAATCACCATTCCACACTAGTGTAACTAGAATTTACTATCTGGGAAGGGGAAACCAAAAATTTGTCATTTCATTATTGTCAATGAGCTGTCAACTAGTTATTGTATTCTCATAGATCAAATGCATTGAACTATAGACATAACTGTATCAGCTAAATGTTGCAAAGATTTTTGCTGTATTAAATTTGAACAGATAATTTCTGTTAAAATATTAAAAACTTACATTCTTTTTTAAATCGCTCAAAAAATCTTGGCTCAAACCATCCAATTCTTCTTCTGTAAATTCTAAAACAGTAGTTACTTCATTGATATTTTTTTGAAACTGGATACCTAACTCTGACAATCTGGTTTTCAAATCCTTTATCTGATTCTGAGTTTCTTCAGGGAGGTGCAATCCTATTAAAATACCAATCATTAAAAACATGTATAAATACCATTTAAAAGTATTCAACAAATTAATTTCACTGTGTAAAATTTTAATAATGAGATCAAAGTTTACAACAATTATTTTACCTGCATTTTGTTGAAAAATTTAAATACAGTACTATTCTGAAGCATTAAAATACAAGAAAATAACTGCTTAAACCTTTCATTTTTTAATTTTACTGATGTTTAAATGATATATTACACTTTTCACTTAATTTAATAGTTTATAAATACTGCAACAAATAGTGAATTGGAAAATAAATTTATCACATGTTGAGACAATTATGAGAGAAGATATTAGATTTCAAAGTGGCGGATATTTATGACAAATTAGTTGAGATATCGAAAATTGCAACGGGGTCAAAATGCAAAACTGAGTTTCAAATTTCTCACTTCTTTATGTATATGATACGAATTGCTTGTTTAAATTAATTTCGTTAGGAAAGCAAAGCAAAATTCTACTATAAACTTAAATACTGCTGTTCAGTTAATAGAGAAAAAGCTTATTTTTTTTAGAAAAGTTGAAAAACACTGACTTTGAAATTCTCAAGAGCGGATCTAAAAATTTCTCAAGGGAGGGGAGATTTTTTTTATATTACTTACTCTTTACTTACATACCGTGGTTTAGATCTCTTGATTACAAAATTTCAGTCTTTTAATTCCGAAACATTTCCGGAGTTAAACCCCTGAATCATAGCCTCTTTTAATATCATCGAAGTCATCAAAAATTACGGTTTTTGTATTTTGCTTCTAAACTTCAATACCGAAAAATTGTGGGAGAGAATTCTCCGGGTTGTGTCCCCTAACTTCTGTCCTCCCTGACTTGAATCCTCTCTTCCCCTAAAATTATCGAAGTCATCTAAAATTACGTTTTTTTTAAAATCTATACCAAAAATTGTGGGGAGAGAACTTTCGGGTTAGTGTCCACCAACTTCTTCCCTCTTGGCATCATCAGAGATCGTCTAAAAATTGCGTTTTTTTTTTTAAATTACAATTTAAAAAATGTTTTGGGGAAGACGGAAGAGTCCAGAACAACATTTCTGTCCCAAATGTCATCAAAGACGAACTGCAATTGCCCCCCCCTCCCTCTTTGTATTTAATTTCGAAACTTTTCCGGATAGAGGAGCCCTCACCCCAACGAAAACATAGTTGAAGATTGCTTAAAATTCTATATTTTAAGATTAAATATCGTAAAAGTGCCGACGTAGGGCCCCTCAAGGAAGAGATCGTCATTCCTTTGTATCCATCTTAAAATTCTAAAATTGCAGCGAAAGATTTAGCTCTCTATCATTGGAAATGAATACCAATGAAATTTCTTCTCCTCCTGTTAACACTCTTCGTAGAAAGAGTGTTAACAAACGATTTTCTTACTAGTCAATCTTTTATGTACACCTAGGAGCGTTTAAAAAAAAAAAAAAAAGACGTCAACAAGAAATTTGGATTTCTTTGCAATACTCCAGCATTAAAAACTTTGGAAGAGTATGATTTAATAGCTAATTGCATAACTTGGTGTTAGAATTAGACGATGTGAATGGAACCGATTTATACAGAGTTAAAAGTTTTTATAAATTTCATTCCAGAGAAACTTTAATTTCAACCACTTAAATATTTGTTTGAAAACAGTTTCCAAAATGTTTTTCTAAATTTTGTTATTGATTTACGAATTTTCTAACTATTTCAGCTACAGTTGTCTCAGCAGAACCTTCATTCTCAAAGTTAAAATGAATTAAAAAACATATTTAAGATCTATTATGACTAATGCTCTAGCACTAATATCGATTGAAAATTATTTTTGTATTTCTTTAGATTTTTCAAACTTAATTGATGAATTTGCTGCTCAAAAAGCTAGAAAAATTATTCCTCATTAAATCGCTTATTTTATTTTATTTATTTATTAATCTCTAGATTTTTCTTTTCTCTAAATAAATGTTTGTTTTTTTGGTAAATTTTGGTTGTATCTGTGTCTTTTCTTTCTTTCTTTTTATTTTTAATTCACACAATATAACAATTTTATAGTAAAATGTCAAAATAATTTCCGGTTTTTATGTGTTGGGATTGGTGCATATTGCGGTGTGTAATAATTTAAATGTATTATGTTTTATGAGAGAGAAGAAATAAATAAATAAAAAAAAATGTTAATTTCTTGGACTATTAAAACAAATTTCGCACAGGGCTGCTAAAACTCTAAGCATGCATCTGGAAAGCAAGTATACTGGGGGCATACTTGCCCTTTTTTATGCTGTCATAAGATTGGATGATGCATGCATAAAGTTCACGCACACAAACTCTAGCTGGGAAAACAACCTGCTTGGCTGAAAATAACTTATCTTGTTGCTCATGCAACTCAACACTTCCTTATGAGGTGGAATAGAATGACAATAAGAGTGGCCTTCGGTGTTAAACATGAACAATTTGAAAACTTGTAAGATTACTCCTGAGTAAAATGACTTTAATAGCTTCAGCCCAAAGAAAGTACAAAGAATTAATTTTATTTTATTTAGAACATGAATATCAGGTCGAAAAACAGGAAATATAAAGGTTTTTATCCATATGGGGGAAAAACACTTGTTGTAAAATAAAAAACACAAATGCTGCAACAACTGTACTCCTATAAACAAGCCTAAATAAACTTACTCTCACAATAGAATATGATAACAAACTATTAAGAAACAATTCATGTTATCTAGCAGTTTTTATACGTTTCTAAACCTTTCATTGCATACAATCAAAAAATTTGAGGAAAAAAATAAAAACTCGATTGGTCTCCAATTGCAATACTGGCTTAAGCTTAGCACCACGACTTTTATTGATGGCAAATTAGATATTACTGAAAGATTTTTCAAAGTCAGACTAAGTACTGATTTTATGAATAAAAACCCAAAGTAAGCATGTTCTGCATACCGCCTCTTTCTCCTATTTGGATGAGCTTTTCAAGGTATCGTTTAGCTTCTGGTTTCATGTCTTCTTGTTTCTTTTGGAGAACAAGTAATTTATTAAAAATGTCTTGCCTCATTCTTGAAAAAAAAAAAAAAAATAAGATAATATCAGTAACAAGCATACATAACATATGGATTATACAAGCAAATAAAATTACCCTCTTCCATACATTATTCAGTTTTTATAGAATTAGCAATCAGAGATCTATTTGAAATGTTTTACCATTTTATTGAGAATATTGTTACTGAAAGTGAATTTTACTACAATATACCATAGTTTCCCAAAGTGTGGTTCGTTGACCCCGGGGGGTATGCGAGCTCGTGCCAGGGGGTCTGCAGTGCTATATTCTGCTAAAACGTGAAAAATAATTGAAATTGAAGGACGCGTAACAATGTTTTAACTCATAACGAAAGAACATTTATAAAGAATAAAAAAGTTCTTGCTTACGAACAAGCAGGGAGCGACAAACGCTCGGAACCTTCAATTTTGACACATATCATTAATCCTAAAATAATATTTTGTATGGTATATTATAGAGTGGAATGGATGGTATACTATGTTTGATATTGTACTTATAAAATTTAATGCGGAATAGAGCTTTTTGTTCTCGGGTCTAAGCAATGGACCTAAAGTTGAATATTGCAACTTACAAGCGATATTTAGCTTTATTTTGATTTTAAAAGGAGTGTTAGATCATTTTATCTTTAAGAGTCAATGTGGGAAATAGAAATAAGTTAACACGCTACATATTTATTAATTTTGTGTTCATAAAACAAACATACAAACATTTTGAAAAAAAAAAAAGAATATAAATGTATAAATAAAGTTTTTTCAACACGCAGGGGGTGGGGTAGTAAATATCCAGGAGGGGATCCATGAAGGTCTGCACTTTGGGAACCACTGCAATATTCAATACATTTTTGTAAAATATAACTTTGAAAAGTCTGGACTAGTCAGGAATGGGAGGTAAAGACATAAAACACACTTCAGCGAGTTGTATTTCAGCACCCTCACTGAATTTTGATTTTGCCTGTTCTTCAACTAACAGTTCTGATACTTATGTCATCCCCTTAATATATTTTTATTTTATTTTTCAGTCAATCACTGCTTAAAACTTACCATATCAGCTCAAATGCATTTCAACTGAGAAACTTTTTTTATTTAGATGGTTACTCAGATATCCAAATCAAGGTGACAAATTCGATACCTAAAGTTTTGGATCCTTTGAGCTTTTTCTCTTCAACTATTTGTTATTGTGACTCGTTATAGAAAAAAAAAATAAACAAAAACTCAACTTTACTATGCACTCAGTTTTTATTGTTATAAGAGAATGTGCGTGGGAGGCCGGTCATTTAGTGAGTCAGGGGGGTCAATTGCCCCTTTCAATATATCCCCCCCTCAATACATTTACTTCCCAGAAAAAACTTGAAATGACGACCCTGCATACCCACTATTTTGTTTCTGTGCGGGTCCAATAAATATAAGTTGTGAAAAGACCTAGCTCAATTACATATGCTCTCAAATTCTATTTTGCGTTAAATTCTCAACCTAATAGTTTCGGTTTTAACCCCAAACATTGACTACCATACTTCGGTTTTGAAACTGCTTCCAACCTCTGTTCACAGAACAGATAAATCAAAAGTAAACATTCATTCATTCACTTCTTAGTTCCCTGGGGCTTAACCAGTTGGATACGGCACTGCAGAGAGTTCTTTTTTTCTTAGTCAAATCAGGAATCAAACAATTCCTTGAAGCCCTAGAGATATTGATTTAGAATGGAAATTTTGACGACTTTGGGACCATGACCAATATTTAACGCAGCAGCCATAAGTGAATACAGTAGATTTTTGATACAGCTAGGCTCAAACCTGGGGACTACCAGTTTCGAGTCCAATTAGGCCACCACGGCCCCGAACGAAGGTAAATAACAGGTTGCCGGAATGTTTGGGGCTATGGAAGGGCAGATCCAGCTTTTGGTTCAAGAGGGGATCATTTTCGGAAAGGGAGGCGGTCAGTTTTGTGATTGATGCCACGAAATGCTATAATTCTTTGTTTATATATAGTCTATTTTTTCTGTTAATGAAGTAAACAGCGGTAGTGTATTTGCTGTAAATTTTTGAGAAACAATGGCCTCATATAATAAGTTTTTTTTCTTTTTGAATGAAAAAATAATTTTTTTTAAAAGGTGGAGTATCCTTATATTGTACAAGAAGTAGGAAACATATTAGATAAATAAAGATAATTGTACATACTCAAATTCAAGTTCTCTTACTCTCTCCTGCAAGTAGAAAAATCATGCGTGAAAAATAAATCTTATTCTTGTTTGAATATTTTTACTCATTTTGGGAGAGTCCAGACCCCATGGATCCCCTTCAGCTATGCCACTAGGTCATGTGCACTCAGTCAGGAAGCAATTTTGAAAGAATTCACTCAAAGTGTAAGAAGGAATCACCATGGTTCCTTCACTCTTAAGTAGATTATCTATTTTCATTCTTTCTAGAATAAACATTGAGAAAAGTTATCCAGCTTAGATTTCAATTCCTGATTCTAACACCTCTGGTGTGGTGTATTTTGAGAAATGGTATATTTTGAAATTCTCCCTTCTTTCTGTGGTTTATTTGAAGTACAAAATAAATAATATGAAAATTTAAGAATGAAAAAACAAAGAGTTCAATACTGTATTTCAACATCAAAGGCTTCAAATTTAGTGTCCGCTTCCGTGCTCGCATCCCGTATAGCTTTGTCAGTAGAAACATGTCTCAGAAGAGTTAAAAGACCTTTATCGGAGCTATATTCGCAATCAAAATCAGCCAACTCCTAGAAAAAAAAGTGTTTAAAATTATATGATAGGAGGATTTTATGGATCACATAAGTAGGCATTTTATGCGGCAAAAATGTGCAGAATTAAATACATCAAATTAGATTTTCAAACCTTTAACAGAGTCTGATAGCTAACATTTTCGTCTGAAACAGATGCAATTTTATCAAGAATTTTTCTGGACTTATTAATAAGTTTATCTGTTTCAATTAATAGATCATTCGCGCTTATTTTGAGATCCCAATTCTGTCTAAAACCGAGAGGCAGCATTTTTGATTATCTGAGTAAGTTAAGAAATATATTTTTGACACAAATCAGTATGACTACACAGATTTCAAACGATCACACGACAGACAAACGTAAACAGAAAACACGTGACAGCTTCGAACAAGAAAATTATCTCACTTCAGCAGAAAGTATTTTTTTCTTCTCTTATGACAGCAACTAAAGAAGTCCTCCTGCTGAATTTATAAATTGAACATTATTTCTTTAAATTGATGAACTAATGTTACCTTTGTTTGACTCTTTTTTGATTCTGGTATTTGCTCGTCCGATCACGGTATCAAAGATACATAAATCAATCAATCAAGCATTGTCCGCTGAAATTGAAATACAAACAAAAATCGCAGTGTTGTTTGTTGTTTATTAATGAATGAATTAAATAATTTTAGTTATATTTTTCTGCTAACGAGAAGACACATTTGTAATGCTGTCCTTAGGAACGTAAATTATGAGTCAATTTAGTGATAATATTGGTGTAGGAAGTACGTCAAGTTTGAATAATTTAACAGCACCTGTAGCATTTGTGCAATCACTACAACATCAAGTAAATGAACATGACATTCATGCTATAATTCAATCTCAAAAGCACATGTAAGTAAATGTAACAACAATGAAATAATCATGTTATTCAACGTACTGTTAAAATATTGCTGTGTGTGACTTGTAATCAACTTTTAAATAATGATGAATTCGTTTTTTGACCTGCGGTTATTGCGAGTCGAATTCGGTAGTCAATCAAGATTTTTTAAAATCCTATCAACTAGTAATTATAAAATAGGTAAATCCACAACTTCAGCTTTAAATCCAATTTCAGCACTTAAAACTTAGTTCAGATGAGCTGAAGGTCTAAAATATGGAAGCCTTGAGTTAAATGAAATTAACATTCCTTTAATTTTTCAACTTCTTTCATTCGGATGCATTTTAATCTTTCTCAATTCTCATTCTTCGACAGCCATTTTTGAACTTTTTTCTGTCAAACATTTGAAAGAGAATGGAAAAGTGAAAATTTTAGAATGAGAGGGGGGGGGGGGAGTTAGTGTAGAGTTGCTGACATGGTTCTCAGATTTTGTGCTTTCGTGCTAAATTTTGCAAACATCAGCACGACTGATAAGCAGCCCATAATTTTTGGCATTAAAAAAAAGCAAACCCGAGCTTGAATGTTTTGACTATTTGAAAATGTGTGTATATCCGTGGCATACCCAATAAGGCAGGGGTCGCAAAAGGACAAATGCACCCCTTAAGATTTTTCATATATGAAGTTTAATGTTTCAGGAAAGTTATAATATTTTTTCTATTGATCTTAATTTGTTCGACTTGGTTTTCAAAACCAGTGGGAATAATTTAACAGAAAATGGGGGTATATAAGAATTAGATGTTTTGAAAAACATAGATTTTTCGAAAACATCGACATAGTTGTTGCACCCCTTATTCCAACTGACTCTGGTAATTAGGAATCTTAGCAGCAGGGTTGGCAAGGTTTTGGACAGAACGGTAAAAACCACGGTTTAAACCATGGTTTAAACCGTCCTGTCCAAAACCCATGTGTCTAAAACTGTCCTAAACTGTCCAAAACTACATTTTTAGTACTTTGAGCAAATATCAAAAGCACAAAATAATACTTGAAGTTAAGACTTAATTTATTTAATGTAAACATTTAAATATGTATACATAAAAACATATATAAGATTTTCAGCTGATACTAATCTAGCTACTTAGAAGTTACTATTCTTCATTAAAAAATGAATTAGTTCTCAAAAGTTTATATTATTTTATTTTTAATACTAGCTAAACTTCTTTTAAATATAGATGCAAATGAGGGTGTTCAAAAGGTACAATAATCGACTTAAATGCAAAAAATCAGTTTTGCAACTAATTAAAAAGATACACAGCATTTGAGAATTTTATAGCGACATTTACTGAATATTTAATTATTTCACAAAATATTAGGAATAAATTTAAAAGTAGTACAATTCAAAAAAAATATGTATATACATATGAACACTACGCATTAATAATCTGGTTCAATTGGTCCTCTTAACATCCGATAGCACATGACCAGTTTAGCTGCCGTATTTACCCCTAAACGATTTCAGAGTTTTGAGTGAATTATGCCTAAGTTTGAAAACATTCTCTCGATTGAGGCTGATCTTGCAGGACATGACAATAAAAGAATAATATATTTAAAACACTCATTGAAATATCCTTCTGGTTCCAGTAATTTGGCAATCGCAGTCCACCATGTAACAGGATTAGCATTCCTTCCGGTTTCTGAAAAATAAGTGGAAGGAAATGGAGCAGCTTCAGCTTCGTAGGCAATTAGAAGTGATGTGCTTGCAGGAAATTTCTGAATAAAAAAGAACAAGCATTTTCTTTTTGGGCGATTGACAAGCCATCTCCTTTATACTTGTTTTTTTTTTTGACAGTACAGTAGAGAACCAATTATCCGGGATGTTTGGGACCACAGCTATCCCGGATAACTGAATTTCCCGGTTTTCTGGATAGCTACGAAGCGATATTTGCCAATTGTTTATAAAACCCAAGTTACTATAACAAATAAATGCATCCTGAAGAGAAAACGATCCAGAAGTGCTTATAGATATTACAGTATTAAAAATTTCTGAGCTATCTGCCACTTATATGGTATTTATGAAGAAACCGTTCATATTCATTTAGGTATTTCAAAAGAAAGACAAAAAAAAAAAAGCTTTTCATTTTGTAGAAATTGCTGAAAATGCGTATTTTAAACTGGCGGAAAAATCGACAAAATGTTCCCGGTTTTCTGGTTTCCCGGTATTTTGGTTCCCGGATAAAAGGTTCTGTACTGTACTACCAATTCCTATTTTATGAAATTTTTATGCAGTGGAGATATGAGTAAATTGTTCATTTTTTAAACTTATATTAAAATTACTAATATAATTAAATATTGTCAAATTTTAATTAATTACAACTAATTAACACTAAGAAACTAAGATGTATGCATTATCAATATTACAGCTAATAGAAATTAGTCAGCTTAAAACCCTTTTGCCATGCTTTAGACAGTTTAAGACACTTTTGGACAGTTTTCGACAGTTTTGGACAGTAAAACCCACCTGTCCTGTCCAAAAGCAGTTTTGGACGTCTAAAACCCCAACCCTGCTTAGCAGGCATGGAGGATATCTTAGAAACTCACAAATAATCTTTATCCCTGCAGCTTTTATCAGTTAGTTCTCAAGTAAAGTCAAATTTAGAACAGTTACGATTAAATGGACAAATCATACTCTATATATTCTCCGAGAAGTAAGATATGCACCACCAAAATTAATTTCAGTGTATGTCACTGGTGTGTATGTGTTGGCGATGACACCCTGTCACCCTAGATAGAAGCTAAAGAAAATGAACCTTTGGGAGAGGGTAGGGGGTTAGCTAGCTTGAAATAGGAGTAATTTTAGTTTTGTTGGAGGAAGGGGGTGACCAGGCCACCGAACTAACTAGCGAGGAAGGGTCCATGAATTGTGTTTTTAGCACTTTAATTTTGGAAAAATTCCAAATTTCTGAATCCTCTTCTTTGAACATCATTTATGTTTATCTAATATCTTTAAACGAGCAATTCTTGCATATATATTTATTTTTCGGATCTCGAAAACGGCTCTAACGATTCGATAAAATTTTGTATTTAGATAGAGTTTTGGTTTTTGAGTTCATCTACGTCGGCATTTTTTCTGTAAAAACGCGAGTTTTCACAAAATACCCCGTTTTTTTTGTGCCTTCATTTAAAGTTTGAGAAGCTTTCGTTTCGCCATTTTCTTTATGATTAATTTTATTGTTACTGTTTCATAGCAACCACGTTTAATTATAACAATGGATTTCATATTTAATTAAACTCAAAATCGGGGTTTCGATGGAAACGCATCAGCGTAAATTAAAATTTTTATGGTATTTGGCAAATGAGTTTTGGCAACATGTTAAAACTGTTATCGTTTTTGAAGAGATCGATCACAATAAAGTTAATTTGGGGCCAAATTCAAGTGAAACACCATATGCAATTGCTTCAAGACGATCGCAATATAGACCAAAATTGCAATCGCTACTGGAAGTCGAATTAGGGTAGAATAGCATCTCGTAGCGATTGTAACGTTTCACTTGAATCCAAATTTGGGACTTTGTGATTGCATTGGTGAGTTGCGATCAACCGTGTTTCACTTGAATTCCGGCCTAAATTATGGCTGTTTTAAATGCGTAATTGCAACTAACGGCCTAAAAATGCGGAACTACTTTGATGTACCCCCCCCCCCCCAATCGGAAATTTGACGACTTTTTTCTTACCAAGAAAAAACCTGTTTTTGGCACAACAAACTTGCGTTGTTGCCACAAAACTTAAAAAAAAAAACTCAGAAAATGCTACAGAATGCGAGAAAATACCAAATTTGGCAACTGCAAAACTAAAAGCTGAAAAAACCTAAATTGGCAACCACAAAAAAAAGAAACAGCAACCCTAAAAAGTCCGTAGGGAGTACCAGATTTGGCGCTTAATTTTTTTTTTTTTTTTGGGGGGGGGGGGGTATATCAAAAAACCAAAGTTGTACCAAAGTTCATCTAAATAAGTACTTCGAATTTATAGAAAAAAACAGGAATTTACAAACCTCTTTTTTTTTTTTTTAACCGAGCGAGCACCAGGTACTGCATTATTATGCTATGTTTACATATTGCTTTTCTTGAACTGAAGTTTTTAAAAATTACCAGAGAAAAGTGCCCAAACCTCTTTCTTTGCTCTATCATTACTGACAATTAGAGATGAGCCGGGCTTGGGCCGAGACGGACTCGGGTCCTTTAACTTCAAGCAGCTTTCGGGCTCGGGCTCGATCTCATATTAAGATAGTCAGTCCTTTACACAAATACAACGTTCAGGAAATAAAATTTTGAGGTACTTAAAGAGCGAGAGAACAGTTTTTCTTAATGGCAGAATTACTTTGTTCAGGAAGAGTTTCAGAGAAATGACATCTATCACCTTATCTCGCACTCCCATACATCGTTTCTCAGCTTCCGCACATCGGAATGCAAGGCATGTGCTGGGCTGGAGTGTAAATGGTCAGTAGAAAGTGCATTGATGTTTGATAGACTCGTGCCGGGTCGGGCTCAAAACAAGACAATATCACTCGGGCTCGGGCGGGCTCAGATTAAAAATTCTCGGGCTTGGGCCTTCAAAAGTGAGCCTGAACTCATCGCTACTGACAATGGTTTAAATTCTCCTTCGTTAAGATTTTAATTTTGAAAATGTGTGGTGTAAAACCCTCGAACTTCTCTCCCTAATTTCAACAAAGATGTCATTTCTTTTGCATTGAGAAAGGCATTCTTTATAATACCGAAACAGGTGTCTGCAGTAAGCTGCAAGTTTTGTGCAGAAAAACATTGTTATTTTATTTAACTTTTCTGCTCAAAAGTATTCATTTATTTTGAATATAATTCTGTTGTTAGGATTCTAATTGCGGTTTTAAGACTTTAATTCCCTAAATAATTCATTAAAGCTGAAATAATAATATGGGTCCAAATGTTTATATAATTTTCCTTGTGAATGCAAAAATAATAAGAGATTAACATAAACAAATGTGAAAAACTATAAATATGATTAAGCTCATGCTCTATTGGTGTAAGCTGGGATTTTACTTTAGTAGCTACTAACACTTTAAACTTTGGTAGCCACTTGAAATTTTTGGTAGCTATAACAAAAGTGTTTTGCTATTGTAAGCAGCAATTAAATCAGAGATGTAGAAATATTTATTTAATAATCTCCATATATTATTTCTCTAAGCCGAATCCTATACCCGGTCGAAACTCGCTCATTTCTTTATCGAATTGCAAGAAAATTTATGATTTTGAAGCTTATCCCGCGAGCTATTGACGAAAATTAGACCCACCCTCTAAAAAGTGTCGGTTCGTTTTTTATTCGAACTTCAATTTTTGGGCACAGAATTGACTCTATCTAGCGAAATAATTGTCGTATCGTCTCCATTTTGATTTCATTCGAAAGATTTAAAAAAATGCGTTCTTTAGAACGTTTCTCCGCTAGCGCCGCGTAACGAGAATCTCGAAAATCCACGTTTAAGCGACTTATAAGCGATTGAAGTTTGAAAAAGTCAAATTTTTTGCTCAAAAGTTAAAATCGTTACATTGTTGTTCAAATCAATTTTAAATGCGACATTTCAAGCTAAGGCTTAGCTCGGTAAACCTTAATTGTAACTTTTATTGTTTCAAAATACTATGGTAGTTTTGTGATAACGTTAGTATTTAGTTTAGTAGTAGCCTTGGGTATTTGATTTTAATATAGGGTATCACTTTTGTAGTAGTTGTAAAAGTGAACGTGTCTTTGGTCTCTTTGAAAAATTGTCAGAAAGACGGCAGTAGATGGCGATGTTGTGCAAACGTACAAGATTTTACAATGCCGAGGAACAGGGTACGGTAAAATCCTACTTTAGGGTCCGGGTTTGGCGATTTTTTTCAGACTGTAGCTTAAGGTTGCAATCATTTAGCTAAAAATCGCCAAACAATCCAATCATCCAATGATAATTCTGTGGTTGCCAGATTTAATAATTTATCGCCGGACCTTAAACTAGGATTCATCCCAGGGTACCAACAGGCTGACTAACAGGAAGGTGTCTACTACCCAGGGTTGGCAAGTTTTTGACAGTCGGAGGTTTTATCCGGTTTTAACCGTGGTTTTTACTGTCACGTCAAAAACCCCTTTTTGACATGGTTTTTGACATAAGTGTCAAAAACCTAAATTTCTGTCCAAAACATGTTTAAATTTGATATTGATAATCAAAATACATTTTCAAATGAATTTGACAATTTCTGATTTCAGACACTGAAGTAAACTTTTGGAGTTTTAGGTTATTAAAATAAAGTGTATAAGCAGTCCTAATCATAATTGATGGGCTCGGGAGTAAATAACAGTAACTAGCATTTTAAAAAATCAAACATATGGCTTTTGAATATGGCTTTATTGCTTCGAGGAATTACTGTAACAGATTTTTTTATTTTAAAAATGAAGTGGGTACATTAATTAAGTGCTGTGTGTCTTGGGTATACTTAATAAATTTTTACAAGTGATTTTTTAATTTTAATTTGAAATAATAAATTTTAACTAATAAATAAATAAATAAAATAGTTTGATCAAAAATATTTAGCAGATTTGTACACTGAGTGCTAATTAATTTAGTTTTGCTTTTACTCAAAATAAAAAAAATCACTTTAACCCTTTCAGTGCCATTTTTTTCTGAGAAAAATATAAAATAAGTACTTAAATACATATCAGTTATATTGCAAATATTGTTAAAATTCTGAAAAAGGAAGAAAATTACACTGAATTGTCAGTGATATCAAGGAATACCAGCGGGACATGCATTCACAATAATACACAGCATATTTAGCCCATAGTGTCATTTGAAACTGCGGGACATATATGTCCCGTTGGTAGCGAAAGGGTTAAAGTAATGATGTAAAGATTTTTAGATTGATAAAATAGCTAATTAATAGTTCTTAAAACATTTAAACAAAACTACTTTAAAAACTGGATTTAACTTTTAATACTTTTAACTTTTTTCATGGCATAACAAGTTAATTTAAAAGAATGAGAATTAATTTTCATTAAATTTATTAATTTAATTTTTATTAAACTTGACTAATGAGATAACTAATTGATAGTTTTTAAACATTTAAACAAAACTTCATTAAAAACTGGATGTAAGTTTTAATGTTTGTAACTTTTTTCACGGCATAATAAGTTAATTTAAAAGAATGAGAATTAATTTTCATTAAATTTATTAATTTAATATTTATTAAACTTGATTGATAAGATAACTAATTGATAGTTATGTAAACATTTAAACAAAACTACTTTAAAAGCTGGATTTAAGTTTTAATATTTAACTTTTTTCACGGCAAAACAAGTTAGTTTAAAAGAATGAGAAATAATTTTCATTAAATTTATTAGTTTAATGTTCATTAAACTTGATTGATAAGATGAATAAATTTTATTTCATATTTTTCAGGATGAGAAACCTTATACGTTTAAAAAAAAATCTCAATAACCACTGTATTTGAGTTTTAGACAGGTTTTTGACGTTTTCGACGTTTTTGACAGGTTTTCGACGGGTTTTTGACAGGTTTTCGACGTGTCATGTCAAAAACTGGTTTTTGACGTCAAAAACCCAACCCTGCTACTACCTAGACAATATTAGACAATTCAACAATGCTTTGGCCTTCGCTTCAGTCAAAGTGGACTCAGTTAACGTTCCTGGCAGAGGTCCATATTGTTTTAAACTACATGGTCAAGTGTACCATATGATCGGGAACTTGCAACCTCCGGCAGGGACTACACCAACTTACGCTGGACTTTTCTTTATAGATTTCGACACTGCGCTGCAACTTCGGGCAGATAATGAAGCTAATAAAAATTGTCGTATTAAATTTTAAGTTTAGAGTTTTTTTTTTTTTTTTTGCGGAATTCTGCGCGGGTCACCTAGTATGGTTAATTTTAAATAAGACTTCATTTAAAATTTATTTTCACTTTTAAAGTCTACAATTTGTTACAAATTCATGCATTGTTCTTTTGCTTTTATTGTTATTTATAGCATAAAGATTCATTTCTTTTATTGATAGTGTGATTGATAAACTATGGAGCTCACAGCTCAATTTTTTTTTAAACTGAAAATTATTTTGGTATATATTATTTAAATAATAAACAGTAAATTAAGCTAAAATATCTTAGTAATTACTGGAACTAAGCTCAGTTTCTGCAATCAGTATTATTTATGTATCTTATATTGAACTGACAGATATTTTGTACCTTGGAATGGGAACACTTTGATTAAGATATGAGATTGCACGAGTTGATCATATGTTATGTTTGTAGACTGCTGTATAGTAATACAATTTTCCTTTTGATTGTTCAATGTATCATTTAAAAAATCTTTTTTTATTTCTTTTTCATTTAGGCTGGTTCGCTTTGAAAAGACTAATGAAATGCTAGTGAATTGCAATGCTCTCTTAGCTTCTCGTTATACTGGTGCAAGCAAAGAATTGAAGAAACATATTTCATTTCTTACAGATCTGAAGAAAGACCTTGACTCTGTATTTAGGCGAATTAGGTGTTTATCTACTTTCCATATATATACATCTATTCTTTTTTACATTGTTTTGATTGTTTCTTATTGTATGTGGGCCATTCTTCAATAATATGTTAATTTATGTCCCTAGTATGACTGGACAAGGTAAGGATATATCGCCCGACATCGATACATGAGCTAATATTTAGAAAAGTGCCAATTTGAGTCCCAAGTGAATTTTCACTAGTATATCAATAACTAGTTAAAAAAATAATTTTCACCAGAAAGAAGACAAGTTTTGCTTTCATTTCATCTAATAATATCAGAAAAAAAAAATTTTTTTTCTTCAGAAAATATTTGTTTTATACATCGAAAATCAGATCGGTAACGTGTCCCCAGTAAAGCTTAGCATGCAAACAGCTTAAGCGCACTTTCTAACTTCCCAAAAAAACGCACTTGCACAAAAAACGATTCTATTTTCACCCCTTTGTTAATATTTTACTTCATTTTTGTTTTAATCGATTACTAATTTTCTAGGGAATGCGAAATAGGCGTGTCCCTCAGTTCCGCGTCAGAGTGGTAACAATAACTTCCGATCTATGTTTAGGCTCCCAAAATCATTTCCTGCACCTATACCACGTGATACTGAGTACCTGGTGTGATGTTTTATCGTATCATAATTAAAAATTTGCATTTCTGCATCTAAAATTGCGGGTAAGATTTTTTAAAGTAATTTATAAAATGTGTGTCATTTGAGTCATCAGATCGGTAACACACTCTAAACGGCGCAGTTTTTATTATTTTAAAAATTATTTTATATATAAGTATAGTCCTTTATTACAAGTGAAAAAACCACGTGTTTGATTTTGGTTTGGTGCGATCGACTCGGAAATAAAAAAAAAAACTTTGTCAGTTTGTCAGATCGGTAACAGTCAGAGCGGTAACATTGAAAAACAGCGAATATGTTACAGAACTAACTCACACGTTCAGAATTATAAAAAGCCAAAATCATAGGTTTTAGCCATATATATTGAATATTTTTGTTCTTAAAAAATGAAAAGCAATGAGTTTTAGTACAATTGCTTCATTTGTGGTTTGTATGACCTAACAATAGAAGTTAGTAAAATAAGAAAAATTGACACTGCAGAAATTAAGTTAATTAATTATTATTATTTTATTTATTTATTTATTTATTTATTTTTTTCTTTTTTTGTGCTTCAATTTCTCATAACTTTGCTAAATAACTAGATAATAACTAGCAGGCTAAATTTGAATTTCTGATCAAGAAATTAAATTTCCTGCAACTAATTAAAGAAAAGCAAGCAGCAGAGTTGTGTGTTGAAAAAGTTGAAGTTGTGTGTTGTTTCAAAACAAAACAAATGTTTTATTAGCTTGGATTTGGTAATCTCATAATTTATTTTACCTAAAAACCTTATCGCTCATTTTTATTTCCAAGAAATGCTTTTTTATAATGAAATTTGATTTTTTAGCCTAATATATATATTTTAATATAATTTTCTTAATTCTATGTTAAAAATGCACGGAAATGATATCATATTTAGAGATGTTAATGAAGACTGAAAGCATAAACTCAAATATGTAGCTCATATTAACATCAGATCTGTAACATTCATCAGATCTGTAACGGCTTAAAAGTGAGTAATCTAAGGAGGGGGTAAATAACTTCCTTGACCTCCCCCCTTTTATTTTCTTGCATTTAGACCCAATTTAGACTTAAAATCCGATATTAGTTTTTTTCTGCAAAAAAATTTTTTCTCCAGAAAACTCCAACTTCAAATTGGCACTTTTCTAAATATTGGCTCACATATTTAATATTGCGGTAATAATGTTCAGATGTCTATTAGTTCGATATATTGTTTGCCCAATATATCATTGGAATAATGGCTTAAAAATCCAATTTTATCCGTCTCTTAAGGGGTGTATCCTACCTACAATCTTCAATAAATTTAGCTAGGGGCCCTTTTCCTAAGAGCAAAGCGACCCTCCCTCAACAATTTAAAAAGCCTCCCCCCCCAAATTTGACTTCTTAATAAAAAACTGGAATTCTTTAAAAATAACTTGTCTAAGAATTTTAATGGTATATTCTGTGCCATGTCCCCCCCCCCCCATGCATGGAAAGCCCTTCTTTAGCTATTATTTATCGTTAGAATAAATTGCTGGAATATGTATTCACTCGGATGGTCGATGTTTCTTCTCTGTCGTAGATAGTGGAATGCAGAAGCTTAGGCTAAGGACACTCAACCTCCAAGGGCGATGCCCCCCTTTTACTTTTATGAGCCTCCCCCCTCCTCCCGAAAAAAAGTTACTTTCCAACAAAAAGACTAAAATCCTTCTAAAATAACTTGTCAAAAAGTTTCAATGGAAAAGTCCGTGCCTGCTTTCCTCCTCATGAGGGCTTTAGCCATTATTATCTGTATATAAAACGCTTATGCGTGGCGCAAAATGAGCCTTAATTTGCTTTTTCCCTTGGCAACGATCAGCGTACTTCAAGCGATTAGTTTACTGCTAGCGTTTAGGCATTTGTTGTCTATGTTATTTTCTCACTCGTTTCTAACGTTTGATGTTCACATATTTTATTGAGATATAACGCTTATGTGGTGAAAATGAACCTTTAATTGTTTCCTTTCATTGGACAAGATCAATTATTTACACATCTTGATCAAACGTCTAGGCCTCGATAGTCTTTCGATGAGCCTTTATTTGTTTCTATCCGTTGGTAATGGTCAGTTTATTTACGATCGCTGTTTATGTTCGATGGAGTTGCACACTTATGCTTCACAATATTCATGCACAAGTTGCATGTAAAAGTAATTGTTCAAATGTATGAAAATCAAAAATGCTTCTTAAAATACTCAAATTGAAACAAAAAATACTCCTTTTTATTTTCAAATAAGCCAACTCAATTCAAAAAAAAAAAAGATGAATAAAAGTGAAAAGGAAAATGATTATTCTACAAGCTTCTTTCTTTTTCCACTCCTCAATTGTATTCCCTCAAATAGTTTGAGGAGAGGTAGAACTCACAGGCACACATATAAGTAACATCTTATAACCTTTCACTTAAAAGTAAAAAAGGAAAGTCTTATTCAATATTTTTTTTTATAATCTGGTAACATTTTTTTGATTCTATATTTTTTTTATTATAGATTTATAATGACATGTTAGTTTTAGTTGTATAAAATTATTTATTTACTGTTATGAACTTATTTAGCAGTTTCTAGTTAACACTAGAACCGCGGAAGGGGTCAATTTGACCCAAAGCGAAGTTCAATTTACCCCCATGCTAAAAGTATGAATTGATTAAACAATTCCTTTTTTGACTTTTAATAATTTGAGGTAAAGAACATTTTTCCAGATTTAAAAACTCGTGGCATTATTATTTTTTCAATTATTAGCGCTTATACCTAGAACCGCGGTGTGGGTCAATATGACCCTTAAGAAAGATTGAAGCACAAATGACTAAAAACGTACATTTTTGGAACAAATGCGATATCCGACCTAGCCTTGGCGACTTTTTCCTGTTGGCGCCAAAAGACGTTGCCAAGCATTTTATGTACGACGCCAATTATCGCACATCGATCTTGGCGATGCTCTTTTGGCACCAACAGAAAAAAACGAAGATAAACATGCAAAGTATCCTACAATATTATGCAATACAATATAACACAATATGAAAAGGTTTTTTCAATGCACTTACCTTGGATTTTTTATACTTTCCAACTACCGTGGCACAGGTCGTGCAGCCGTAGCCATCAGATATATTCTTTCTATTTCTTATTGTCATTGACGAACTGCATCGAGTACAAATAATTTCACTTTTCAATAACCCTACTTCCCTTAAAAATTCCAGAAATACCTCTTTGTTCTCAATTAATTTAAAAATAAACAAACGATTTGGCCCCCCGGTACGACCGTAAGTTGGGCGAGAGCTAGAAAAAGTAAAAGACGACTCATTTAACAGTTTCAACTGATATTTTTCAACAACGCTACCCCCCGAACTCATAATCGGTACAATGTATATGAGACAAAAAAAACCTAAACAAACAATTCCAACTGTGTTTCACTCAGAATTCACTCAGAGTTACCATACTCACAGAGCATCACCGCAGAATCCACGGCGCACCGCACGCCCATGACATCACAGACATTGCGTTTTGTCCGGGGTGCCATCTGGAAATACTTATCGCCTTCCTTGGCGTCGTAGGTCGTATAACGCATTTGTACCACATTTTCTTGTAAGCAACCTGTAATATATTTCTTCCTCACCTAAGATTTTCTGAAAAGGAGTACATGGGCAGTCATTCAGCTGAAGAAAGGGGGGGGATTCCCCCCCTTTTCTAATTTTGAAAAATTGATGTTTTACATATAATTTGGAGTTGTTTTCGTTGTTTTCAGATATAATTTGCATTTAGCACGCACCCTCCCCCCTTAAAAAATTACAAATGGTCTGAGGGGGGGGGGGAGCGGGCCTAGCTAAATCCCTAGGACTGAAACAGAGGAGTTTTGATCGGTTGATCTGGAGCACTATGATTGGTTTGCAACTCATACTGCGTTTGAACATGATAAAAAAATTCCGTACATACATACTTTCGTAATCAAAATGTCTAGAACGCTATAAAATATTCAGAACAAATAATCTCTGAAGTGTTTAGAAGTTCATAGGAATGATGGAACTGTTTTGATTTTAAGAATTTGAAAGTAAAGATTACTGGTAATGCTCCAGCAAGTGCTATTCTTTCTCACCACAAAAATTATGTCAACTTATTGAACTTAAAAAAAATATTTCAAGAACAAATAAACGGACGGAAAAAATTTATTTTAAAAACAAATCAGCAATAACATTTAAAGCGGCAAAATAGTAAGTTGACAAAAAGGAGAGAGTTTTGAACTTCTTTCAAATTCTCTCCTTCGTATCCAGTAGAGCATAGGATACGATTTGGGAACAAAGAAGGGGTCCAACACCCAATACTAAACTCAGCATTATCCACAACAGTCCATAATTTTTTCTAGTATTCTATTGATATTGAAGTGCATAAGGAAATGTACGGAAAATGAAAAATATCGGCAGCTGAATATCATTGAAGTGAAGCGACAAGCATCCCGGTAAGAGCACAAGAACCATGAATCACTGGTCTAGTGAACTAATAAGTAAAATTTGAAAAAAAAAATAAATACTTTCGTACCAGTTTTTGACGTACCTAAAAAATGTCTTGCCAAAACCTTCAACTTTATATATTGAGGCCAAAAGGAATGCAAATCTTATTTTTTCCAAAATGAAATGCTAAGAAACTAAGTTCATGAAATGATGACATTTTTACGCTTTGACATGAAATAGGAGCAGCTTTCATGTAATATTTTGCACCTTGATGGTGATCTATTATTTGACTTTATGTAACACGATAGCTGAAAAATTTGCTAGTAGGCACCACTTCAAGACTTGATTGGGAAATCATAAGAAAAGTTTGCTTTTCTCATTAAAAAATTAATTAATTAATAAATATAAATGAAAATGACTGAAAACCGCAAATTAAATGCTAACAAGACAGATTCCAAAGTCCAAATTGTAAAAATAAAACTGTAGATATCTGTTCAAAGTACAAAGTTCTTATTTGTGCAAAGTATACAAAGCATACTTTTACGTTTTATTCACAACTCATTATTTAAACTGTCGCTTATTTTTTAAACTACAACTAACTGGGAACAACTATTATTAATATTTTAAATATATATCAACATATTGAACTACTTACTATATTTTCTCATTTAGAATAGCAAATTTATGTATATTTAGTTGGAGATACGTTACTATACTCAAGGGTAATAAAATTTTTAAAAATACGATATTGTAATAAAAAAAAAACGTTGATAACTGTTTTATACGAATAATTGAGCTAGAATGCCGATAAATATTAATTATTACTCTCTTAAAAAATATTTCATTTAGCTGAATTAAGCGTTTGCGCATATTTCATTGAATTACTATCTGGGGTCAAAATGACCCCTTCCGCGGTTCTAGGTATATCGAAACTCCCGCGGTTCTAGTGTTAAGGGCAACTTCAAGTAATTGAAGTTAAAAAATTTTGGGAACAATTAATCGTTGAAAATCTTCCAAATTTAAATAACTGGTGAAATACCAATAACTGTTTACTGTTGATTTATTGGTGCATTCCTATTATTTAGAAAGAATTAAAATGAAAAACTCATTTTTCATTGGAGCATATGAACTAAGTAGGATTTTTTTTTCAAGTATTGGTGATTACAATTTATTTATTTAATTAAAAATATTTTTTAATCAATCTAGAAAGTTATTTGAAAGTGGTGTTAATTATTTAAATATGCTTTGTGCTGTTTCAGATTTTTGAAAATGAAGGTCTCTCAACAGTACCCAGATTCTTTTGCAGGTGAAATTCCTCTTTTTCACTAAGATTAACTTTCATTTGAATGTTACTTAATTGTTATGTGTTATTGCTTTCAAGCGCTGTTTATCACAAACTAACTTTTTCCCTTGAGATACTTAAACATGCTCTGTAGAACTTGTTTGGGATAGAACATTTTAAGTTCTTGCAAAATTATTACGTTTGAAACCTAAGCTATATCTTCAGTGACAATTTTCTTGCAATCTTAAACAATCAGTGAAATTGTTATTGAACCAAGTGAACAAAATGGTGTTCAATCAAATTCTGAAAAACGCAAGGCATCCTAAATTAATGTCTCATATTTTGCGTTTCCGTGAGCCAGTTCCCAAAGAGAAAGGGAGTAATGCGTCCACAAGCAAGAGTATGAAACTGATGCTGAATGAAGGCTTCATTAAGCCTGTGAGTCCTGGTTTGTTAAGCCTCATGCCTCTAGCTCTTAGATCTTTGGAAAAATTAATTTCCTTAGTTGATGCTTTCATGGGAAACGTTAATGGCCAAAAGGTTTTATTTCCATCATTAGTTCAACGGTCTCTGATGAAAGCATCTGGTCGTTGGGATAACAATTCTAATTTGTTTAAGTTCCAAGATCGAAGTCAAAATGAATACTGCCTTGGTGCTACCCATGAGGAGATTGCAACTAGTTTGCTATCTCATTCGCACATATCGTACAAGATTCTACCACTTCGTTTGTATCAAATATCATCCAAGTTCAGAGATGAAATGAATCCAAAATTGGGTCTCCTACGAGGTCGTGAGTTTATCATGAAGGATATGTATACATATGATGCTGATGAAAAGGATTCAGAAGGAACGTATGTAGAAATTTGTGATGCATACGAAAAGCTTTTTAATTCATTAGGAATTGAGTTTGTGAAAGTGGTAGGATCAAGTGGAGATATAGGTGGACATAGCTCCCATGAGTTCCATATACCATCCCATATTGGTGAAGATGAAATTTTAGTTTGTCCCAAGTGCAAATCAGGGTATAACATTGAAGTGTTGAGTAGTGATAAAAATCCAAAATGCAGCTCATGTGATTTAGAATTCGACAGGAAGAATGCCATTGAAATTGGACATGCTTTCTTGCTGGGTACAACATATTCAAAACCATTTGATGCAAACTATAATTCTTCAAATCATTCCTTTGAGTTATTGCAGATGGGTTGTTATGGACTGGGATTAAGTCGAATACTTGCTGCATCTGTTGAAAGTTTGTCAACAGTAGATAATATTCGATGGCCATTACCCCTTGCACCTTTCCAACTTAGTGTTATTGTTCCGAAAAAGGGGAGTAAAGAAGAACCTGCCACTTCATTTGCTATCTATCTTGCAGAATGTTTGAATAAAATTGACTGGTTGAATAACAATATAGTAATTGATGAACGAACAAATTTAACAATTGGGAAACGTTTGCAAGATGCATCTGCTATAGGAATACCATTTGTGATAGTTGTTGCAGGCTCTGCTTTAGAAGAAGTGCCGAAGGTTGAAGTTGTGGATGTGTATAATTCTCAAACAATGTTCTTAACTCACAAAGAAGCATTGAACTATTTTAGGTCAAAAAGCTTGTTAAATTTTTAGTTCTAAGAGCTCGAGGAAAGTGTTAATGTTACTAATTATAAAATTAACACTTTTTGTATTTTGAGAAAAATGTAAAATTTTTCCAGAAGAAATGTAAAATTGAAGAACAATAAATTGAAATTTGAAATTAAAAAATCTTTTCGACTTTTTACCTTCTGTGTAAAAAACATTAAAAATAGGTTTATACCACAAAACTATATCAACTTGTGAGTAAAATAATACCATGTTGCAATGTGTAGATATATGCACACTCATTTGCAAAAACTGCTATTAAATTTTCAGTTACTTGCTTAGAAGATAGTTGTGTAAAAAATTGGATACTTGAATGGCTCGGGTGTAAATAGTGGTAACTAGTATTTTTTAAAATCAAAGATGTAGCTGTGAAAAGTTCGAGAAATTACTGTAGCAAGTGCTTTGATTTTAACAATAAAGTGGGTACATTAATTAAGTGCTGTGTTTCTCGGTCAAGCGTGTAAGAGTTCTGCCCATATACCATTGTTTTCATCAAATAATTCAATTTTTGCAAGTTTATCAGATACCATTATTTATGCTTGAGCTCTTCACTTGTAAATCATTATTTTTGCTATAGTTGCTTCAGGCTTTTTTAAAATTCTTTTTTATGATTTTAAATTTTCTATATACGAAATGTTCAATTTGCTTGAAATCAATATTCACCCTGCAAAGTTATCAGTAAACTACTTTATCGGTAAAATGGGAACCTTTCATGAATATTTGAGACCTCACAAAATGTAAGATTATTTTAAAATTTTATATTTTAATGCAATATTTACAGCATCACCTCACTAATTGATCATAAAAAATCTGGGGGATTGGTAGAGTGATTTAAACATATTATTTGTAGATGAAATCTAGTACACATCAAAATTGAATACCTAACTTACATCAAGGTTATAATTTTAATACAACTTTTAAGATGTGATGCTTAATTATATTAAAACAATGCACATTAAAAAAAATTTCTTTTGACATTTGATCAGTAATTTATAAACTTGGGTGTCTGTTCTGAAGTTGTATTTTTTATATAGCTTCAAAGTTATATGTGTTTAATTTTCTTGGTTATTATTATAAAATTGAATTAAGAAGTATATTCTTTTTATTCAGTAATTTGTATTTTATAAATTTGAATACTTCCACAATAAGTTTTAATAATAGCTATTTAAGAATGAACATTATCCTAACTTCTCAGATCATGATTTTTTCAAATAAAAATAATTTTACAAACTTGATATTCTTTCTTGTGCAATAATTCTTCATTGTGTCGGTGTCATTCATATAAATATGCCAATTACTGTTTGTTTAGAAAACTGCTCAAATCATTTAACTAGCTTTTATCAAAGAAATACATCTCTGGTTAAGTAAAAAAAGTGTCTAAATTTTTCAGCATGCAACAATAAGTTCAATGTTCTTGATGAGGAAGAAGAGCAGGATGAAAAGGAGAATTCACTCCCAAAGGCGATTAATACTCCTGACATAAACACTACAGCTGCTAGTAGTTCTGGAAGCAGAGGAAGTTCTCCTTGCTCAGTTACTTCGCCCTCCACTTCTGACAGTGCATAGACCTTGCAATGTTAATTGTTTATGGCACCTAGCCCTAAGCAAAATAATGACCAATGCTAGAAGTGTTGAAACGTTGCTTTTGTGTTTCTTTAGAACACTCACAAAAATCATTTTAAAGTTTTTTTATCATTTTTGTGATATTAATTTACTGATATTTCTTTCTCCGGTGTGAGATGTAAATAAATTTGTAACCATGATTTTGATATATTCTCTTTGCTAATTAAACGTCACTAAAACTTACGTCTGAGATTATCAAGTGTAATGAAGTAATTTTCAGAGCTTGTAAAATACTTGTAATTATAATTCAACTAAATGTATTATAAAAACAGCTTTGTTCATACTTGGAAATTTACAAAAATATATCAAACATAGGTATGGAAATTAATCAAATCGTATAAGGAACTTTTTAAGGTAGCAGTGGTTGTGTTACGGGTTTATACTGGAATTTTATGTTTTTCCAGGGATATTTTTGATTGTCTGATATTGCCATTTAAGTTATTTTGAAAAATCTTCTTTTTAGAGAATGCATGATTCTAGCTACTTTTGGAATTGCTGTTTGAATAAATATTAAAAAAAAAAAAAAAAAAAATCCAATATTAGCTACTTTGTTTTCTAAATCAAAACTGAGAATGAACTGAACTGTTAAGCAGTTGAAATTTTTAAGTTCATGTTTCCACAAATAATGTGATTTTTTTTAATGAGATACATTTTCTGAAATGCTACTTTTTCTGGAAAATAGATAATAGAGCCTTATTTATGTTTTATACTTCATAATTTTTTAAGTACCAATGTCATCTAAAAAAGTACACTATTTGCATTGCAAAAATTTTTTAGAAGAGGGGGCGGGGACATAACCTTTGTCTTTAAAATTATTGTAAGACAATTTAGAACTTTCTGGACTTTGATTTAGTATCAATCATCAGTATTCCAAATGTAGACTGTAGCATTTGTCAATAATTTAAAGTTTAGGACCATAATGATTGCTGTGTGCACAATCTTTCTTGTTTATACTTCAATGTGTCATTCTTCCATTTAAATTGTGGGAATACTTTCTTGATGTTTGAAAAAACTTTCGCGCAAACCAGTATGTGTTAGATTAAAAAATAGTCTATCATCAATAGATATTTTTACATATTTTGCCTCCTGCTATGTTTTGTTTAGAACTTAATAATTTATACCAATGAAACATCTTCACGTTTCTTTTTTCTTTTCTTGTTTTTCTTTTTGGAAAAAAAAAAAAGAAACAATACCCTCCTAATTTTCTAAAGCTCTAGAAGTATTGTATTTCAGCTGGACTGTTTGACACTTTGACATAATATGCAATAGCACACATTGACTAAGGTGCAACCCCATGCCAGATTTGTTAGCGTGTCCTCCACCCCTGTATTAAACTATCAAAATATTTTTTCAATGTAAATCATAGTGCAACTTTTCTGCATCATGCGCTATCCTATACAGCAGGGCTGTGAGGGTGCTAGTTACACCACTGACAATATGTGCTCTACATGTAATAGTTTTCATCTAATTTTACACAGGTTGCTTGTCTTTGGGAAAAAAATACATAAGTCTCCGCATTTTTTTAAAATAACTTCATTAAGTACCACCCTGTAGCGATAAGATCACCACATTTCGAAACTCCGCCAATACTTAAGCTTCACAGCTCGCCAACAAAACCATTGTTTAGTCAAGAGGCTGAGGGTTTGTTGGTGCAGTTTTGTGTTTAAGCCATTGTCTTCACAGCATACTCTTACTTTGGCAACATAGCCCGTGCTACAGGGACCGGAATTTAAATTTTGAGCGTGATTTGCTTGTTTAAAAAGATTTTTAATGAGAATGTTAAAATTTTGCATTGGTGTTGAATGCAATTTGAAAAAGAAAGAATTTATGAGAATATTAAAAATTTGCAGTGGTGTAGATGGCGATAACGGGCTACAGAAGAAAAGAAGCGGTGAAGTATTATAGTTTTCTGTTTGGCTAAGATATTTTCTGAGTATATTTAATATGTTAAGGATTAATTACTGACATTAACAATATAAATAATAGTTACCACACTTGGCACATATATAGAATAAGTAGTCAGTCATACATAAACTTTATGGCATTACATTAATAATTTAAAATTAATACAAAAAAAAAAAAAAACTATTCATATGTCAAGAGTCTGTGGTTATTGTGGCATTTATTCCACTATACGCATTTATTAAAAATTGTCACACTTGATACTGTAAAAATTTAGTAAAGATTACCACACACCCCATGCTTTGTCACGCTTTTTTTATATAAGTTCTCAAACATTATTAACTACATTGACAAGGAGAGCAGGCAAGGTTCAATCAATTTTGATGCAAGAGGCTTCTAATTGTTTGCAAGACTTCCAAATTATCAATCCATTTCCTTTGATATAATTTTTCTCTTTCACTGGATGCAAGATTCTAGCTAGCTGTGTACATTAATTTAACTATGTCTCAGATACAACTGAAGTATGTTTCGGAAAATTAAGCAGAATTTTATGTGGTTCAAGTTAATTTTTCTATAGATAATTTAGGTATTTTTAAGTTTGAGGATACTTGATTGACAGACTGCTTTGGGAGATTAAATGTAACTTCCCACTCGGTTGAAATCAAAGTATTTCTTTTTCTCTAAAATGGAACTTTCTGCTTGAAAAATTTTATGTACTGTTGCATTGAAACCTTTAGTAATAGCAGCAGTAGCATTAATCTATAAGCAAAACAAACAGTTTAATCTATTTGTATCAAATTTGTTTGCCCCTTCATTAAAAAAGTCTCCTTATTAGTGCCAAAACTCAAAAGCAATTTTAAAAAGCTTATACAGTGTGTATTTGGGACAAAATACCATGCATGTGACCATTGTGATTACTTTGTGTTAACAAATCAAGCTTACAGTGAAAATTACTATAACCAAAGTTTCTCAAGTCAAATGGAATTTCCGTGACATGATAAATATCTACATTTTATTTTAGCTCATTCCTCACTCATGACAGATTGTACTTTGTTAATAATTAAATACTTCTGTTTGAAGCCTCTGCTTTAAGCAGACTTCTGCTGCTTCAGTGTGTAGCATCCATTTCCTAAGGACCTACCGGAGTAAGACCTGGAGAAATGGAGTTGAAAACAATTTATCTTTAAATTAATTCCATAAATCACAAGATTTAGATCTGGGGATCTTGGTGGCCAACACAGCATTGTCATGTTTTTGCCCCAGAATGACAAATCTAGTGATGGGATACTCTATAGACTTGAAATTTTTTCACCTACCTTTATATACTTTAACTATGCAGTGGTTCTTTACCAAATTTTTGACAGGCAATCTTGCTTGTTTGTTTGTCTCAAACAGGGCTGCCTTTTGGCTTCTTGCCATTTGCAGACCTTGTATGTTCCCCGAGAGCGGCACCCATTCTTTCATGTGGCGCCACTATCGGCGGAATGCCATTGTCGCGAGAATTTTTACGCCCAGTTTCCCCACTAGATGGAGGCACCTGGGGTGTATTCAATGTGAAACTGCACTAAGAATATAATTTTGTCAAGAGATACTATATGCCAAACAAGTACCTGAGGGATCTTTTACATGCCACATAATCATATGACAAGGACTTTAAATTGTCTGCATCATGAAAATCTACCGACTTTAGCCGGGTTTGATCCCGCGCTTGAAGACCTGAAAGGCCAGCGTCTTAACCACTACACCACTCTGTCTCCTTTGACAGGCAATCTCTTTGGCATATTCCAAAAGACTCCACTTTCCTCCCTTGTCTAGATGGTGCCTTTTTGAACAAAAGTGCTCCTAGGGGTGTTATAGTACTGAAAATGAAATTCTACCTGTGAAATAGTATGTCGAATATAAATAGCTAATGCTCATGCTCTACTCAATATGTTTCCTTGAGTATTATTGCTCACTTTTTCTTTTATATTTTACAATATGGGTTCCACTTACTGATTTGAAAGGGTTATTGCTAAATCTTTCGACTTTTATCTTTATTAACTTCTTTTTCAATGTTTATCGATTGGTTTAGGTGCAACTTGGGTTCCTGGAAACAATAAGCGTATTTTTTGTGCATCTTATATTTCAAAGCTCATAGAGAAAAGTTGCCCTCATTTTTTCTCCCTAGCAGTTCAAAATTCGCCCCACTCAATTTGGATTGCCAGTATTGTACTGTTGTTTTTACAGTATAACACGGCTAATTTTATGGTAATAATGTAAATTTTACAGTAATAAACTGTAAAATTGTTAGTTTTACAGTGATAAACTCTAAAATAGCTAGTTTTACAGTTTATTACTGTGCTTTTACAGTTTTAAACTGGAACCTCTGCTGCCAGCATTATACCGTAAAAACAACAGCTTATTTTTTGCAGTGTAGCCGCTTTATTGAATCGAAACTGTTTCGAACAAACGTAATTCATATAAGCGGCGGCCACTGTGTTATTTTTTTTTTAAACAAGAATTCATGGGTCATTTGTCAGGTCACAGACATCATTTGCCAGGATAAAGTCTTTTCTTGGTACAGTACAGAAACTTTTATCCGGGAACCAAAATACCGGGAAACCAGAAAACCGGCAACATTTTGTCGACTTTTCCGCCACTTTTTAAAATACGCATTTTCGGCAATTTCTAAAAAATGAAGAGCTTTTTTTTGTTTTTCTTTTGAAATACCTAAATGAATATGAACGGTTTCTTCATAAATACCATATAAGTGGCATATAGCTCAGAAATGTTTAATATTGTAATATCTATAAGCACTTCTGGATCGTTTTCTCTTCAGGATGCATTACTATTTGTTATAGAAACTTGGGTTTTATAAACAATTGGCAAATATCGCTTCGTAGCGATCCAGAAAACCGGGAAATTCAGTTATCCGGGATAGCTGTGGTCCCAAACATCCCAGATAATTGGTTCTCTACTATACCTGCCTGGTCCAGGTAATGACTTAAGTTTTAGTCATTTTTTTATATCACTTTTAAAAAAGTTTTGAATAAAGTGGCTACCTAATAAAATAGCGACTTACTTAAAAGTGACCACTGGTCACTGATTAAAAATGAATTTTCATGTAGAATAGGAAGAGAAAATTTGGATACATTAAAAAGATTAATTGAGGATACATATCCTAGGCACAAAATCAAGATAACGACAAGTTATTTCGACTGAGAAAAGGGCAGAACTAGTGAAATTTAGAATTTTCAAGGGGATTACTAGGGTTTAGGTTGGAAGTGATTAAAATCAATATTTAAAAAATATCTTTTGATTTAAATCATGATTAAAATTGCTGATTTAAATCATTGGTTCAAGCCAAAATTTATACTCATGGAGCTCAGCGGGAACAGTGATAATGAATTGTCGGCACCTGATGTGTGTGTGCTCCAATGGGGATGACACAATCAAACCATTTTCTTAACCTGACTGAAGTGTCTCAAGAATTACGGCAAGGATTCAAAATAAATTTGTACACAAGTTCCCCTCTGTGAGAACAGAGGTTGCCTTTTATTCATTTTTTTTTCTTTGGTGTCAATCCCTCCTTTGGAGGTTGACAGAGTCGAACTTGTTTTTTCACGAAGTGCGGCTGTTTGCTAAATACAAGCTGATGACATTAAAAATGAATGATGCAAACCTAAGTCTGTTGTTTCGAATTTTCCCAGGGGTCGGGGGGTTAATTGTCAATTTAAATTAAACAAAAAAAAAAAAAAAAAAGAAAAAGAAAACAACAAAACCCACGCCCCCTTTTGAAAATAGATTTCCCAAAGTCAGGTGGGCAATTGATCCCTCCTGATCGCCAAAATGACGGACCTGTGAACACCACAGGTAAAAAGCAAGCATGCTTAAAATCAGGAGTAATGAAAAGGAAAAAAATTTTCCTGCGTGTTTTTTGTTTCTACAATAATTACATAGACTCCACAAAATAACAAGCAAGATTTAAAGCGTCCTAGATACTGCAGGGATAATAGTCTGAAATAATCATAATTGAGCTGGAAGTAGTTAATTTTTCATTGAAGCTGAGATTAGTTTCTCACTGTTTGCTTACTTAATTTAGCACACCAGCAAGGTGTCTACAAGCCAGGTACAGGTTTTTTACCCACGCAAGGTTAGTAAACGGATTTTCTAATCTAGACTATGATTCCAGACTTAGAATGCTTAATATGTATAGTCTTGAGCAAAGGAGAACCAGAGGGGACATGATTCAGTTATTTAAATTTATTAAAATGGCAGGGTTGGATTTTTGCACGGAAAGCAGGACAAGGGGTCATTGTTTTAAGCTGTTTAAACCTCAGGCTAACCTGGAAAATCGAAAAAATTACTACTTTAGCAGGGTAGTGGGAACTTGGAACAGTTTACCGGAAGAGGCGGTAAGGAGCAATGGAGTAGATAGCTTTAAGAGGGCCATTGATCTTCATTGGGGTCTTTAATTTGACTAGGACCAGCCCAGTTGGGCCCAGAGCCTGCTGCTGGTCGTCGCATTTGTATTTAGTTCTGACCTGATACAGCAGCTTACTACCCAAGTGTTTACCTTCACTTTACAAGGTAAGCTCTTCCGAGTTTATGGATTCTGTCCGCCTTGCTAAGTTAACTTTAGCTACATTTATGAAAATAATCTTAGAATTATTGAAAGAGTTTGTTTTTCTCAAAACTTTATTATTATTATTTTTTTTAATTGTGGGGGTCAACAAGGTGGACGCCAACCGAGCTCGCTTTCAGTGAGGTCAGTTTGAATTCCGTGTCTGCACTTTTTTTCCCTATCTATTTTATAGTGCAAGGTTAGGAGTCGTCCAAAAAATCCTAAAATTTTAAAAAAATCCTAAAATTGCTAGGGAGAGAGAGAAAAATTATATAATTAAATAAATAAATAAAATAAATAGAGAGAGAGAGAGAATTTTTGAGTGTGTTTCCAATAGTACTCAAGTTTGCAAAATAAATAAAAGTGACCAGAAAGAGCAAGATGTCAAGATAGCGATCTATGTCAATATGCTGAATATTATGATAATGCTGTCTGCTGTTGCACATTTTTGATAACTTACTCGATTTATCATGGCACCACTAAATGTTCAATTCTTTTCTGTTAAATTTTGAGATGTTAAAACCCGATCCCTTTCTGATTTATGTATCAATGTGTCACATAGAATCTAGACTAAATTCTATATGCAGTTGTAAACATATTTTCCTGAAAGCTGTCGCACTTCTGAGTAGGGCAAGCCTTAAATTTGGGCTGCGGCTAGTTTGAAAAGCAACCCATACTTAAATTTTTGGGAAGGGGAAATCTTCAATTTGCCAAATAATATTCAGAATTTCGTCGAATGATAAAATATGAACATACAAATACAGATACCGGTATCTAATGAGAACAAACAGAATGCATCATTATACTTTTTTTTTTTTTAATTTTCCAACGCTGTCACCAAATTTGCCGAATAAGACATTTTTTGGGAGGTCACAGAGACTACTCATCGGAGCACCCTTGCTTTTGAGGAAGGTTCTGAGATTTTAGCCAATTATATTACAAATGCCAAAGATGTAAACGTATCGTTATTTTATTCGTTTTCGTTTTTTTTTTTTTAAAGAGAAACAAAACGTCAGCTTAGGTTGGTCTGGTGTTTACAAAAGGTCTTGTTGATGATAGATAAACTCTTTTTTAAACCAAATAATCAAAATGAATTGCAGAAATATTAACGCTTCAAAGGTTAAAAAAAAAACCGTGTTACTTAACAAGCAGACTGAAGCCAATCGATAAGCATATGGATCTTAATTGCAAGATTAACTGAAAAAGCTTTCGTTTTTGCTTATTTATAACAAAAGATAGCTGCAGAAAATTGGTTCTAAGTATCGGAAGAGGAATTAGCGAACTGAAAGGAATTGAATTAAAAAATATATGTTCTATTCTGCTTCAACAAACGAAAATGATAAGGCCCCTAGACAGTAATTAAGGTTATCTGAAATATTGATTTACTCATTTAAGTGGGCGAAGAACAAACAAGAGAGAAGAAAAAGCAATTTCGAATGCCGAAATAATTTCTTAAACTAATGACCATATATGCAAGTTTATTTTCTTGTTTAGGAATTAGCCAAGTTCGAATTTGTCATCATTGAAAACATGAGAAATGAATATTATAGCAACTTTATAGCAACGCAGCAGGAAAAAAAAGGAGGAAAAAAGAAAAGAAAAAAATCTGGTATGGACCCCACACTACTTCCTTTTACGTGTAAATTTCTTAGTAGTTGCCTTAAGTGTTAAACAAAGTGTTTGGAGTGAGCAAGGTAATAATTCAAATATTTACTCCCCTAATCTGCCACGAAACAATGAAAAAAATATTTTACAATGGTTAATTTTCTAAATATTGCTGATTTTAATATCATTCAGTGAAATTTTCGCAAAATATCGCCAATAGCGCCAAGTTTAACCCAAATTCAAAAAATAATTTTTTCGCCAAATTTGTCGCCAACTTGGTGATGTGTCGCCAAGTTGGCGTCAAACACTTGGCGACCAAAAGCTTGGCGACATATTGCCAAGTGGTCGCGCCAATTCATATCACTTGAGTCTGCATTGAAATTAACACTGATTTACCTCAAAAAAGGGGTAAAACACCCCCTTGGGAACATTCGAATGCAACCACAAGGGGAGGTGCACAATTAGACCATCCTCAGAGCCTACATACCAAGCTAGAAGCTTCTACGGCATATAGTTTCTGAGTTATGCGACACACATACGTACATACAGACGTCACGAGAAAACTCGTCGTAATTAACTCGGGGGTGGTTGAAAAGGATTTTTCGGCTGCTTATATGTTGGTAGGTACATATGCTATATGCACGTGCTGACAGGTCGAAAAAACTACTGAACATTCATTCAGGGGTGAGCAAAATCAAAATTTAAACTCAAATTTGAGTGATTTTTACTTCCTTTTACGTAGTAAAGGAAGTAGTCTGATCGCGAAAAAAAAAATCTGGTATGGACCCCACACTACTTCTTTTTACGTGTAAATTTCTTAGTAGTTGCCTTAAGTGTTAAAAAAATTGCTTGGAGCGAGCAAGGTAACAATTCAAATATTTACTCCCCTAATCTGCCACGAAACAATGCAAAAAATATTTTACAATGGTTAATTTTCTAAATATTGCTGATTTTAATATCATTCAGTGAATTTTTCGCAAAATATCGCCAATAGCGCCAAGTTGAACCCAAATTCAAAAAATAATTTTTTCGCCAAATTTGTCGCCAACTTGGCGATATATCGCCAAGTTGGCGTCAAACACTTGGCGACCAAAAGCTTGGCGACATATCGCCAAGTGGTCGTGCCAATTCATATCACTTGAGTCTGCATTGAAATTAACACTGATTTACCCCAAAAAAGGGGTAAAAGACCCCTTGGGAACATTCGAATGCAACCACAAGGGGAGGTGCACAACTAGACCATCCTCAGAGCCTACATACCAAGCTAGAAGTTTCTACGGCATATAGTTTTTGAGTTATGCGAGCCCACATACGCACATACGTACATACAGACGTCACGAGAAAACTCGTCGTAATTAACTCGGGGGTGGTCTGAAAAGGATTTTTCGGCTGCTTATATGTTGTTAGGTACATATGCACGTGCTGACAGGTCGAAAAAACTACGAACATTCATTCGGGGTGAGCAAAATCAAAATTTAGACCAAATTTGAGTGATATTTTTTTCGTGATCACAATACTTCCTTTACTACGTAAAAGGAAGTAAAAATCACTCAAATTTGAGTCTAAATTTTGATTTTGCTCACCCCCGAATGAATGTTCAGTAGTTTTTTCGACCTGTCAGCACGTGCATATGTACCTACCAACATATAAGCAGCCGAAAAATCCTTTTCAACCACCCCCGAGTTAATTACGACGAGTTTTCTCGTGACGTCTGTATGTACGTATGTGCGGATGTATGTGCGTATGTGTGTCGCATAACTCAAAAACTATATGCCGTAGAAGCTTCTAGCTTGGTATGTAGGCTCTGAGGATGGTCTAGTTGTGCACCTCCCCTTGTGGTTGCATTCGAATGTTCCCAAGGGGGTGTTTTACCCCTTTTTTGGGGTAAATCAGTGTTAATTTCAATGCAGACTCAATGATATGAATTGGCGCGACCACTTGGCGATATATCGCCAACTTTTGGTCGCCAAGTGTTTGACGCCAACTCGGCGACATGTCGCCAACGTGGCGACAAATTTGGCGATTTTTTTTTTTTTTTGAATTTGGGTT